>JTDE01010531.1:0-11046 GCA_014338405.1 Paragonimus skrjabini miyazakii | reverse complement strand
GAACATGGGAGGCAAATGTCTTATTTTGTCATTTATAGATGTACAGGGGTCAGACTGAATAAGAGTGAAAGAAACGGTTATAGTAGTTAGTGTAAGAATAAAAATGGTTGGTACTGTTTATTCTTAGAAAAATGAAGAAAGATAGGGCCACCCTTCAACACAGATCAAACAAGGCACAGCAATCTCAAAATAATGCAACAAACCTTAACAACATCAACACGCGTTACTGAGTGCACTACCCTGAATTGCCAAAAGCGATTTAAAAACCTGATTTATTCTTTTGTGTCAGCGTCTCACTGCAAAACCTGTCATTAGGGCTGCGTGCGATAGTGTATGAAACAAGTTGAAGCAGGTGTTCATGAGTGCGGTTTTGGGAATATTACTTTCTCTCCCGACTGACGTGGTACATCGTTACTTCCTGTTACGTTTGGCTGGCCGGATGTTTAACTCTTCTTATCCAATAAAATTTTCAGCCTTTATTAAAATAGTTCTTTTCTGAACCAGTCAGGCTTCTGCGTGTAGTTACGGAGTCCAGTCTCATCCGACGCAAAAATGATGCATGATTCCACGCTGCGATAGCTGTTCACCTTCACCGAATAGTTCGTCCCACAAGGACACATGCGTTAGATTCATGTGTAGTGAAGAGTAAAGTCTGTTCCATTCAATTACTGAAACTTCAACACAGCTTTATTGCTTGCAACAGTTTCGTGAAATTAACCGTCTCTGACTGGGCGAAATACTTTCAGCTCCGCGAGTGATAAAATATCGGAGTTAATGCATAATGTCTTGTTCTAATCTTCACGGTTTTCTCGTTACGAATAAAATCCAAATCTTTCAATGGTTGACCCTTATCGCTTTAATAACGTTTCAGAAGTACTTGCCATCGTTGTGAAATGCTGTTATGCAAGCAGACTTCGAAATGAATGCTTGAACGGGAAAAATTGTCCAATAAATTTTGAGATTGTGATCGCGACATATCCATGATAAAATAATGCCGGATAATGCGACCCTATAACTGAAGTACATACACAAATATTACCCCGCCATGTCTGAAAGGCCCAACCTGGTCGCATGGAGATGTGATTAGGGTAAAGTGACAACCATTCTACTGATGTCACTATACAAACTAGCGACTATTCGTGTTGAGGTAGTCCGCTTGAAAGTCGTTCAAAAGGCAAAACGCTCCGTTTGGCGCGAATTCTGGTTTTGTAAATATTTTTGTAAATTTTGAAATCAAAATTTCAGGCTTATTACGTTCAACACATCAATTGTAAATAAGCTGTGTTAATGGAAAGATTGGAATACATCGAATAAGTCCCAAAAGTTTTAGCGTGATGATGGGAAATGTTTTCACCATTTTGGCGAAAACAACTGGTTATTGGTATTAGCTCACGGTTTCAAGTCTTATAAATACGATCGTTGCAATTCTGAAGATGAAATGCATCATTGTATAGCCTAAGAGTGCTTCATTTTAGGACGTTTTGAAGATATCGTCGGAATGGAAATATACGACCATACAGTGTAGGTTTTGCATTTCAACAAGAACATGTATGACAGCATTTCCAGCTTATTTGTCTATACCATATTATTGTCTATACCATATTATATATTTGCTTGCAAGGTTTCAGGTAGATACTGGTCGATGAAACGTTGCTCTTGATAATGGTTGGAAATGACGCTATCATACGGTTGTTTCCATCCTTGGTGTATATGGAACGGCGTAAAAAGAGGGTATCATGATTCACTCTATCATCGAGAATCTTCAGAAGTGAATTCTATTCACTCTCCTGCATTGTTTCTAACTAGATTGATGTCGCGTGGCGTTCATGTGAAACAATATACGAAACCAGATGAAATCAAGCTGTCTGCCGATCACCGGGAGGTACACCTCTCAGCCAGTCACACTATGATGTTCAGAACGCCAAGTATTTATCGCGGTGCAGAAAAGCATTTCAGTCAAGATGACAATCAACGGAATCAGAAATGATGATTACCATTTACCCCAAACGCTTCAAATAAATGTTTCTCATCACTTTCCGCATGTGTGTGTTATTCAAATTGGTCATGGTAACAATGGTTCTGAAGGAGCGGCTACTAGTGTGAACATATACTGCATACTCAGACGCTGATCATAACTTAAGTCAATCGTGTGGAGCAGCTACTAGTGTGACCGTATACTGCATACGCAGACATTCTTTATAGGCCAGGTCAGCGGGATCAATTTATCGATTTAATTCTCTGAATAGATCAGAATCAGCCATTTCTGGTAATGAATCCAAGTATATTGTACTGTATACCACTCCTACGTTTGATGCAGGGTGGAGAACATTTTGACGAGTTTGTTCGCAGAATTGACATTTCCCGGTATGACTATGAAATGGTACTTGGCGAACAGCCAGGCCACATGTTAAACTGTTTATCATCTGGTATTTGTGAAACTTTTAGACAACCAAGTTTTACTGCAGATGTTCCAGGATTGCCTGAACACGCATTGTTACCGCGTCTTTTGAAGCGTGTCATCTCGGCTCATGAGGCGCCCGGGCTCACAAAAAGATATAGCTATTTTACGTCACTTCCTAACTATCGTTAAGAAGATATTTTCGTTTGTCAAGAAGCACAATATATAACTATCTTGCTGTAATCGACAGCCACTTTACTGCCACTTACACGAGGTTTTGTGACGCAAACGGAATCCCCGTAACGGTGTGGGACGACTGTTGTTTACTTCCTCGTATACAGACTGTCACCACCGCTAGGTTTCATTATTGGTAGTTATCAGTAGGTTTTTCAATTTATCGCCTGCCTATCTGCATCCTCTAGATTCCCACCTCAACGTTGCCCAAGTTTAATGAATTGTATAAGCAGAAAATATTGAAGACATGTCCGAGTAAGCTGGTTGTAGTATATATATTACACTTTCAGTCTATCGCTGTTGTAGGAACCTGGATATTTGCCGAGTACCGCTTCATAGTCATACCCGGGAAGGGCAATTCCGCAAACCAACTAATCAAAATGTTCTCCACCCTACATCACACATGAGTTGTACATAGTACAATATACTTCGATTCATTATCAAACATTGCTAATTTTGATCTATTCAGAAAATGAAATCGCTAGATTGGTCCCGCTGGCCTGGCCCAGAAAGGTCTGAGTATGTAGTATGCGTTCATACTAGTAGCTACCTCAACCTCATTCACTTAACCTATGAATAACGTTTCTGAATGCAGTATTTGTTCACACTAATAGCTGTTCCACCCGCATGACTTAGGCTTACAACAGCGTCTCGGCATGCAGTATGCATTCACACTAATACCTGCTCTACCCAATTGACTTAAGTTATGATCGGTGCCTGAGTATGCAGTATATTTTTGAACTATTAGCTGTTCCACCTGATTGACTTAGGCTATCAACAACGACTCAGCATGCAGTATGCGTTCAAACTAAAGGCTATTCCAACCTGAATCACTTAAACTATGAATAACGTCGGGATATGCATTATAGGTTCACACTAGTAGATGATTCAACCTCATTCACTCAAGCTGTGAATAATGTCTCAAAATGCAGTATACGTTCACACAAGTACCTGCTCTACCCGATTGACTTAAGTTATCATTGGCGTCTGAGTATATGTTTACACTAGTAGCTGATCCTCATCCTTAAAACGATTTCGCATTCCAAGATAATAGTTCCCATCGTTTCAATTCCGCTGCTCATCGGAACAACATTGTCCAATCGCAATTTCGAACAAATTGTTGTTTGTAAAGCATGCTATCACCCGTGCGCATCATTTTGATGAAACTCAGCCGGATTACAATATTCGGGTTGTCGTTCAGCAGCCGTGTGTAAACTAGTCGACAAGCGTCGCTAAACGGTGGGATTACATGCTCAACGGATTACATGTAACAACAGCAAGGTCAGCTTGAATTATACTGGGACCGTAATTGTTCCCGTTTCGAGGGCGTTAGTATACGACTAGAAGTTACTGGAGACTACTCCCGGAAGGCCACTGGCAAAAACTGAAAATAGTATCGACCCAGGGGCGATCTCTTGTGTTGGAGACATAACCGCACGGTCCACGTGATTCAACGACAACACGGAGAGAAAATATTTACTCCAGGGATTCATGCAGTCAGGAAAAATGTTCCATCTTGAGGAAGTCAGAGAATTTTGGATTGTACTTCAACGCGATATCAGCAGCTTTCTGATTTCCACTTATTATCAACTGTTATAAATATATCAATGTCACCGCAATTACTGAATGCGGGTGTGTCTGCCTAATGGAGTACGAAGATCCAGAAGATGGCGGATACCGCCTGGTAGGGTCAAGCGTCAGGTGTGTTAATGAACGTGCATTGTAAACACATATCTGCCATTTGGTTAATATTTCTGGCTACTTCGGGGTCCGCAGAAAACTATCCGGTTCGCAAGGAAGACATACTGAGAGGGTTTGTAAGGCCATCAAAATCAGTTAGCTAATAGTGGATAACTGCGTGTAATCCGTAAACCGTAAATATCTCTGTTATCTTTTAGTTAAAAATTACGCTCTATCTACTGAAGTTGTTGAAATTTGGTGACATGTTTCATTTCCTAAAATCTTAGAATTCTGTTGCCTGAAGATTTTTTCATTTGGATTTTCCCAAGACGTAAGCAAGGAATGTGCGGCTATTCAATGGCATAGGGATAAATGGAAAAATGAAGCGGAGTTCTATTCCAAGTAATTTGGGAAAATTGACGGCAGAATATGAAAATCGATGTCATAGACGCGGAAATACATAGTTTTCTTGAAATTTGGACAAAATTAAGCAGGAAAGCTTGATTATACTTTCGACAATCGAACTGCTGTTGGAACGTGAGTACTAAGTTTTTATAAAAACTGCAAACGTGAGGAACGCCTATAAAGCTAAGTTAACGTAGGACAATGCTCTGTAGAGTCTGTTACCCTTTTGTTCTCTTGTTATATACTGTTCTTCATACCTATTATGTTCATTGTACATATAAACCACTTGTCTATTGTCTGAATCAATACACACTTCGTCCTCGCGCGCCTCAGCCTCGGCCTGCACGTGTTGTTGTTACCGGGAGTTGACTGTGGCAACAGCGGATTTTAATGCACTGGAGGAACTGGATTCGTTGGAATTTGTTTGCCATTTGACAGGAACTTTCTTCAAGCATCTAGCGAACTTAGTGTGGTGGAATTTATCGTAAACAGTTATTGTAGTTTATTTTGTAACATTGTCGAATGTTTTTTGGTTTCCACTACAGATCTAAAACTGGACAAGTAAGTTGTGCCTTATTTGCTATATTCGCCATCTTTACCATTCGTTGGTACCAATGTTGTCAACTTTTCAATGGAATCCGGAGGTACGCTGAAAGAATGACATTGAAGAACACTTCCAGCTGGAAAGATCACGACATTTATAGCGGTAATTGTGTTATCCGCCTGTATGGCGCTTCAAGGCCGAATCGACCCGGAAACGGCTACTTGTGCGCGAAAAAAGATTTTTCAAATTAATCATGAAATATCAAAACTCATATCACGGAATAAATATATAGAGTTCATCGAGTAAAATACTTGTGTTGCAATGAGAAAAGTCAGCTATACCCAAAAAATTTCGACGAAAGCATCATGTTGGTTTTGTAATCGATTGTATGTTCTAAAAATGCTTCCATCGGAATTTTCTTGGTGAAATATGTAATCCCAGCGTGCAGAAACGCTCATCATCGTGTGGTTTTGGAGTTATGACCTAATTTCTAATTTTTGACCACGTTGCGTTTGTATTGCACTGCACACGAAATATCACAGTTATTCCTAATGAAATATATTCCGCCACGTTTGTCGGTTTGTTATCCACCTGAATTATATGTTCAGCCTGGTTTCCTTGTAGTATATCCAGTTGAAAATTGTCTGCGTTATCACTTGGTTGTTTCTACCTACGGTATGGTGTAAACATGGGTTACGCGTCCTATTCTATCATTAACAACGTGCGTATTGTTTTGTTTATTGCTTACTGACGATGCTTGAATGTAGTTTGCCATGTGTACGTGATTCCGCGCTCATTTACTGACAGAAAATGACCAACTTTGATGCTGGTTGCTTATCCGTCGGAAGCAATCGTTCCCAGTACTACCATTTTAGCTACAACCCTTCTACTTTCGTATCATGGACGCTTATGATTCCGATGACTGTTGGTCTATGTTTTCATCGGCCGCACAGATCACTGACGGTTGCCAGTATGTTGTCTCATTTTTGGCCAGAACTGAAGATCATTATAACTTATTTCCAACGGTCTGAATACACGTTTATTCTGATTTCTGTCGTGGTATACTTATCAACGTTGATGACACCTTAAGTCAACAAGTCGGGGCACCTACTAGTGTGAACGCATGCTACACACATAGGCGTTGACCATAGCTGCAACTCCATATTCTAAACATGAAATACAAACACGCTGAACAACATTCCTTCCTGGGGTAGTGTACTCGCCCGGCGCTGACATGTCATTAGCATCAGGCCACATAGATTACCTGTGATCTGACAACCGTGGAGCTCTTGAGATGGCATACCGGGATATTAAGGGAGGCATATCAACGGGTGTGTGCAGTGTGCTTAACAGCTGAATGTGATGCTATGGATTCCGTCGGAGGCTAATTACCTTTGACTGTTCTGCGTTTCTCTGAAATCGGTCCAGGTCACGTATTGTGCAGACGACGATCGACGAGAATGTGAACCGTGTAAGTGACATCATTCTGTTCGAAAATATTCCATATTTGGGAGTGCCCGTTTTGCGCTAGAGGAAGCTTTCACAATTTTGCTACACTGGACATTCAACAATAGCATAATATTCACAGCGTTCGTGGCAGTCTGCCCAGGAAACGGACGAAATACAGTCAACGAACGGCAGTTCTAGTCACATCTTTAGCGGCTTATTCGGCGGAAACGAATTCTTGGAAACGCGGTTGGCAACCTGCTGTTCACCTTGCCCCATACGCGTTTGTTATTCCGTTTTATATGCCTTGCACCGACACTGGTGTGTGTTCCGTCCAGTTGACTTAAGCTATGATCAACGTCTAATTGTCGCATGCATTCAGGTTATAAGCTGCTCTGTTCAGTTGACTTCAACTATGCCAAACTGTACTCCATGCTTAGTTACTTATAACTGTTCCATCCATTTGTTTTACCTTGCGAGTTATGCCAAACACATAGGTGGACGAGTGAAGTCAGTGGGGACGATAACGCGGGGAAAGAATCTTGAGTGATGTATTTCACAATTGTAGGTAAATGTGCATACTACCTACGCGTTCATCTCAGCATAGAATGTAGCCTTCGGTTTTCTTGTGTTATGGGTGTCCTCCTGGATGATTGAAACCGTGTATTATAGTCTTCATCATCATGTCGTTCATCACGTCCGATATCCGCAAGAAATCTGTGTACACATATATGAAGCAACATACTTTCCTCAATTATATCAACAGGATGATCGTTCCAGGTGATGTTGATTCGTGCTTTCTTCGGCCCGCATGTAAGCGGCACACTTTCTGCGGACCAGCCTGAGTCGACATCCGTTGTGGGTAGTGTGCGCGGCATGCTTCCCATAAACACTAGGACAGTAGGAACAACGGCTGAAGTAGAGGGAACTGACAAAAATAAGAATTCAAAACGTGCAGTTACCAGTCGATTGAGGTTGAAGCTGTTTGCAACAGAATGGACACTCGTTTATGTCTGCCATTTGCATACATTTGGAGTGAAAAATCAGCTGACCGGCATCACATCGATGACTGTCCATCTGTACGGAGTCACTCCAGTGTCCACACAGCAACCTCGATTTAGGCTTTTTCACCCACCTTGGTTGCACACCGCTTACAGCTGAGCCTATGGGGAAGTCGTATAACGGTGAGCCAGTTTTGCATGTTCCACTGTTCTACTGGCAGAAGCAGTGATGATTTTAAAGCAAGTCACCGCCGTGCGGCTGTTGCAGTCGTGCAGTTTTTCAAGTACATGATGAAGGGCTTTATAGCGACGGTTGAAATTGGCTGCAGCAAACAGCTGGAGCTGCGGGCCTACCAATTGTCAAATTGGCAAGTTTTACTCTGCCAGCCACCGCTCATGAATGGGGACGTGACCTCTGTAAAGGGAAATGAAAACTACAAAAGACCCTACTGTATGAGCAGAAATGTTTCCGAAACACCGACAGAATGTGTATGCATGGCAGCCACATTCTACGGTAAATTGTACATTCACATGTGCCCTCAACGCTATCTACGACGAAAGCGTCATTATCTTGTTGCACACGAAGCTGCAATCTTCAAGGTGATTGATAGAGAACCGCTTACCTTGCGCCCAGATATTGTTTCGAAAGGGAGTCATGGAGTCCGTCCTTTCAGATGTTTATTGACAAGTTGACTTGCGAAAGTGGTCATCCTGTGAAGAGTGTTCTTCACGTATCAGTCGACATCCACAACCTCACGACGATCGCACCCATAAGTCGTTTGTATTTCGCACTCTCGCAGCAGTCACTCGCTGTGAATCCATATTTTCTGAATGGCGACGGCTAGGAAGTCTCTTGGGTGCATCTTCTTCTTTAACCGTCCGTTTGCGTTTACCAGCCTATTATTCGCGCGATTGCCAGAGTGGATAACATCGTTTTGCGCATGAATGTCCCACTTTGTCTTGATGTACAGCCAATCACACAACAAATAACTCAGAAACTTCCTATCCGTTCGGCCAGTGATATACAAATGACGTTTGAGCCTACGGTAAACAGTGTAACACTGCAACTTACTCTTCCACATTGTATGCCGTAGCCACTCGGTGGAAGTGAAAACGACTACGAAAAGAGCTTGTGATTTAGCATATATGACGGACGAATTTTGCCCACTTACATGCTTACATACGGCATCACGTACATGAAAGTAACACAACAGGATGTCGCAGCCGAACACTACATGCGCAGCCATCTTATCCGTAACAAATGTTTTCACCGCATTGTGATCGCCCATCGTTTCCCGAAAAATTCGGAGAAGTCCACGAAGTGAAACATACTTTTCACTACGACAGTACTCGTACATCACGGGTCGGCCGTATCCCATACCGTCTGTCACGAAGTACTGATATAACTTCCAACCTCCGAAGTATGATAAAATATGCAATGATATACTTGTGCCTGTTTGTCCCGTGGGTGGCATCCACATTCACCACGTGTGGGAAACGTCGGAACGGTTCAATCAGCGTTCGCTGGGAGAAGCAGATATGCGTATATCTGTTGCTTTCATCCTTCATAGTGCGCACTACACCGACAGCACTTCATCAAGGTTCTCTAACGTCTCCTGACCAATATTGCGTAACAAACTTACTTGACATTGCAGGCTTAAACTTGCGGCAGATGCTTCCAACGTCAGCAGTTGTGATAAACTTTCCGTAATCATCCGCTACTTACTGTTTAATGCCATACGTTGGCGTATTTTATTGGAACAGACTCCTGCATTCGTTCTATCCACTGACGATGAGTCCACAATTCGCAGGCTGGGATTCATATAGCAGACGACAGAGGGGGTGGTTGTGCTCCACCTCGAAAGAGCTCACAACCAGGCACGCATCTCGTCGGGCCACATGAAATCATGATCTGCAACATGTGTCGCGAGAACTGATTCGTCAAAACTAACAACGGTCAACCACCTAGGCAAGTCGCACACCCCTGCACACACTCCTACGCCTTTTGTACTTCGTACGATATTAAATCTGCACGGTTTTCAGAAAACCATGTCAAAGCAGTTTTTGACCTACGGCTCGTCCCAGGAACAAAAATGACGTCCACCTCGTCCATGTACCTCTGAAGACAGTCCTGAAACTCTGAGAAAATGGGAATTTCGCGATCCCCAAACATCGTTTTGAAAGTCGCAGTATAATCCATCTCCTGAAAATGAAAAATAAACAACTGAAAATAAAATAACAAATAAGTGACAAGCATGGACAAATAAATTGAAAATAACCCCAGCATTCTTGCCTTAACATTGCCACACGCTATCGACCATAACAGCAACAGCCATACCGATTTTCATAAAAACGATTACGATAAGGTCGTTTTCAATTAACAGATATTAGTAATGGGGTTTTCACGCTTGAGGTAGTTTGATAGGAGAGGGAGCGATGTATGATCGACGATTTCTGATCACCTCGTGCCGTCATTGAATCGGGGCAGTCGATGGATCGAAGATCATCATCTGCTTGTGCGGAACGAGGTGCTCCAGATAACCACAGGGCATCCCTGTCGGCAGTGAATCCTTTCAATGTTTCTCAGAACAACACGCCTGCTAACATCCTCTGGTGGCGTGATTGTAAAGGATGGTTTATAAGGGTTACCAGAGCAGCTACGAGTAAAACTGCGATACGTACGCCAACACATTAACTTTGATGCTAGTGGTATGTAGTAAATTTACATTCACAAGGTAATGTGAACCAGGGCGGTGGTACTGGCGAGGCAACTCTCACATCACAGGGAGTTTAGGATTTCGGGGACGTCGAAGGTGATTTCACCAAAATGCCGCTGAGTCCAGTGTACTACATAGGGATCTTGATGCGACCAATCGCTGGTCGGACGATTAGAGTCTTCTACTAAATGTCAGTAGGTGCGCACACATGTCTCTTGGTGAAGTTTCTGGCGATGTCTCTTTGATTCTCAGTGCGTTCAGTACAGTAGGTATCATTAATCGATCTGGAGAAAGATCTGAGCATCTGGTTGTCGTCTGACTCATCCTTCTTGTATTACCACGAGATTGCAGCAAAAGAGGTGTTTACAGCTATCAGAATGATTGAGCGCGCTGTACCCACGCATAGACAAGAATGTGTTTCAGACGTTTTAAGGGGTTTATATAACACCAATACCCGAACGTGTTAATCAAGTCGTGTACACCGACCCGAAGAAAGACATACTCACTGTTGAACGTGTTTAGTGCGCAGTTACCAGACTTGTCACGGGTCCAAGAGCTGCGTGTAATCGGTAGAACGTGAATATCTCCGTTATCTTTCAGTTAAGAAATAATTCGTAGCAA
>JTDE01010526.1:1362-11645 GCA_014338405.1 Paragonimus skrjabini miyazakii | reverse complement strand
ATGTACTGGTAGTTGCCTGCACGGAGGTGCCGGCGGTAATTCCATTGTCTTGATCGATTGTAACCAGTACGATTAAAACCAGGTAGAGTGGTTGGCCCTATCTGGAGTTGCTGAACACTTAGCCGGTCAAGGTTTGCACCGAGACCGCACGCATTATACTGTCCGCCACATTTACCAGTGTCATTCAGTTATCGGAATAGGTCAGAGACAAGACAAGCTGCACAGTTACCCAACACCTGCACATGGGAAGGATGTCTCAGCTGTCAAACGCACTTGATGATACATAAAAGAAAGATAATTTAGTCGTGCATAGTGGTTCCGGTGAACAGTCAAAAGAGAAGGAGGAAATGGTCATCGCTGTCAAGGAATGGCATGCAGGTGAACAAAGAATGTCCTAAGCTGCCTTTTCGAAGCTAATGAAACAATTAAATGTTCCCATTTATGTCCCAAAAGGAGTGGATGTCGCATTGTAGGGGCAGTCTGCCGGGTTATCCAGCTGATCTACAGGCGAACAGTATAAGAAGCCGGAGGTGAAATTTGCTATCATAAACTTGGCAACCAGAGACAACGACCTTAGGCGACAAAGGTAGACAATAGGAAACAGCGATATTGATGGGCAGATACGAGAGTGTAACACACCTACTTGTAATTTACCAGAAGTTATAACGGGTTAGGAAACCCTGAGTTCAGCTACCAGTATGGCTGAATGTAGCTTCTGCATAAGGGAACGAACGACTCATCGCAAACAAGCCGGAAAATGAAGAACTTGAATGGAAAATAAATCGATCTTTTGGGAGCAGCGTTCGCGATTTCTACCTAACAAGTTCAACAGCGATCTACGGTGTTGTTCAACTATATCCGACGCCGAAAGCAAACCTGTTTCCAATGTATAATTTGTAGATCAAATGCAGATAAAAACATTAAAACTGTTATAAAAATGGTCGAGCAATCTCTAGTACAGTGTGAATCTAGTTTCAATCAAAGAATGTGGTCCTGTGGTTACCGTGGTATAACGTCATTAATCCATTAATCCAGCGGTAAGTCTTGAACACCTCTTACAACAATATGAAGAAACAAGTAATTTCCAAAACGCAAATGCCATCAACGAACATGTATGTTACAAACTAAAGGCATCCGCTGTTCTTCGGGCTCAAGTCGATAAAACTCAAACTGACGCAAACCCTGACGCCAGGTGCTTAATGTTTTGAACTCAGTCCAAAACATCACACGAAAACAGACGTGTTCGACTGAACCAAGTTCGCAACGTCAAAGTCTCAACTTCTGGACAGTATGGTGCTTGACACCATGTGACATGCAAGATCACATGTGGACTGGATACTGCCACACTGCTGAAGCCTGCTAAGAGGTTGCAGAAATTTGGTTTGAACTTGTAAACATTCGTGGTATTCCTGCGTTAATACCGCCTGGTTTCAGTGAGTTTGTGAGGCAGGACAATAACGCACGGCGATCGGAAGGGATTGCACATCATAGTGAAACATCTGTGAACCACCATAGCGAATAAACGGTGTTTCCATAACATGCACGTCATTGCTGCGGAGACACCGATGGTCCAAGATGAACACATTGGACTATCTTATCGCGGATTTACAACGGTACACGGAGCATGTAGGCAAAAGTAAGATATACAGGAGACTGCTAAGAAAGTTAACGATATGGCTGGTGAAAGATGGCAGACGCTGTCGGCAGGTTAGTTACGCGATTTGCTTTCTTATCAGACCAACGTTCACAAGTGGCGCGTGGAGCACTGCAGAAGTTGTTCATCAAAGGTGAGAGGAAATGTAAGCTTCTACTGATTTTGAAATAGAAGTTTGAAGGTACCATAGTTATAACCTGATGGGATGGAATCACTACTAGGCCTAGGATGCTGTGATGCGTGATAAGTGTTAACGTTACTGCCACCATTCTTTAAACCTGTAAGTACAATACTTGGAGACATTTATACACCGTTTCCGGGCATCGTGAAATGTAATCTAGAATAATAAAACGTTGAACCAGGAACACACTTATGACGGAACGATAAAGATTCACGATAAACATACACAAGACATGAATCGGACCCGAATTAAATGAAAGGTTTAAGTATATTAACACATTCATGTAACACATTCGTTCTTGGTTAAAGGTGCAGCATTGACAACTCGTCAAGGGCCTCTCAGACTCTCAATACAACAAATATCAGCTTTCTAAAGGAATGGTCGTGTTCCAGTGTTCGGCGGATCATGAATTTGTGTGCACAACAAACAAGGCTGAAATAAAGCACGATCAATTTTTGGTAGAAGTCCACGTGAGTATCCTTGATGGTCAGTACCTCATGAATAAGCACCGAAGGATAGAGGAATGACTGGTATTCGTTCGAGTTGTGTGCTGGCAAATGACCATCCCTTACAAGTAACGAGCAATTCAGGTGATGAGCAATCAGACAATTTGAATATTCTATGGAAAATCAGGCGAAAGAAGACGGATGACGATTATTACCCGCGCCACTATTGTAAAGGGAACACAAAACCAGTCAACAGGGGACGCGTTATGCTGCTGTCAGACCAGGGCTACGGAAGAGTTAGTGGTATCCTAGCCGACTTTCTAGACTCATGATATAGCTAGATCTCTATTGGATGACTTGCTGATCTAAGTTACGATAATCAGGAAGGGTACCGAAGACCCATCCGATCTATCCATCAGAATAAATAAATGCAATATTGCATTTCCGCAAAAAGCGTTACAAAAGCCGACATGGACTCAGTGGGCTCGATCGGGGTGACTGCTTTCTTACTTCCAGATTACTGGAGTTCAGAAAGTAGAGGTGATAGATCAACTTAAAACTTAGAGCCGACAGCTCTGTTTTTTCGATTTGAAAGCGTCTCATCTCCACTAAGAATTGCTCACATTGGTGAAGGCTCGTTACCCAGAGGCGGAGAAAGAAAGTACATCTCGGGATTTGTGCACCATCAGACTGCCCATGGCTTATCACGTCGAGCACTGAAGAGATGGAATTTCGCAAAACGACCAGGTGTCTGTTTTAAGTGTTCGATTAACGAGCACCGTGCTGGTGAATGCTACACTAAAGGAAGTCACTGGACGAATAAGTGTTAAGTTTATTACTACTGATTACCCATTACGCAAACACTTGACTCTGTGGAGTTAAAAAGGGATCACAACAAAAAAATTGTACCAAAACACAAGCGCTGCAGAATGGTGTTGCTTGGTGTTATCCCAGTCCGAGAACTCGGGCCTGATGGGCGTGTAGACACGACGTTTTTCGACAGCGCATCTGACACCACTCTAAGTCGCGAAGATTTGGCACGACGTCTCCATCTCGAATATACTCCAACTTCTAAGAGGGTTAGTATTCTAACAGGAATGTCTGAGTTCCAAAGGAAAAACACCGGTATGCAGACATCCAACTTAGATGGTCCCGAACCAACTCACACTGAAAGCACATATTCTGAGATGCCTTTGTGCAGCTGTAGCACGTATTCTGACTTTCACTGACAGGCAGAACACACTGGGTCCAAAACAGCAAACGTGCATATGCATATGCTGCTGTGTGAGCAGCTTCGCCTACGAAGTACACTAGTTGCAAGCACCTTTGAGCAGACCCACATATCAGAGGACAAAATTTTACAAAACGGAGAAAATACAAAAGGTTGACAGAATAAAATTAGGTAGAAGAACATGGACGGGCGTTCTCTATTGAAAAAGACAAACCAACATGGAAATGAACGTCACAGTCGGTGTTTTCATCGTTTGTAATCTACTGAGGAACAGTCAAGGATAGGGTTGATATGGGGTGAACATCATTTAGAGTTGACGGTAGCTTTACATACTTTAGATGCAGAGGAAGCTAACTGGGATTACTTGAGTTGATAAGTTTCGATTGAAGGTATACGTTAACAGTATCCAATGCAGCTTAATCATATTAACATGAGAGAGGACCATTATGCAGATACTGTAGACAAAAATAATGGTGATATCAAAATAGATTTTGGTACAAGCCGTAACTGTGCTATTCCTTATACTTCGTGTTTTGTTTTCTTTTCTGCCCATTTTTGGAAATAGTCCTGTTTGTCTTCAGGCTTGTGCAAAGTAATAACGCCATACCATGGCTATCAGAAACAGACTAGGAAAAGTAGTAGTCCCTCTTTAAGACGTTTATTTTCTTCAAGAGATCGAGTTTCACGATTAGTCTGGCATGGAACTTAGAAGTGCACAAACAACGAAACCAAACACCTTGAACACATTTGTCAGTGAATACTACTTAGGGATGAATGATTGAATAAGGCGATAATCGATGTGATAGGCAGATAAATGGTAGGTTCATAACGTCAGACAAACCAATCAGAGGAGATGAAAGGTCGAAATCTGGTCACTAATGAGGTCACCGGAATTCGTCTGCACAAGCCGCCCTTGTGTATTCAACAGTGTTAACTAAAAGCCTTGGAACTAGTTGGATCAACCACATCAGTGGACAGGCCGATAATAATTATCAGTGGCATCTTGATTGTTGCTTCACATTAGTGAAGGCAATACTACTCCTGTTCGAGCATCACAAGGGTTGCCCTGTACAGAGATTATACAGATATTCAGCGTTTAGTATGATGATGAACCACGCCACACTATGCTTCAAAATAGTGATAACCAAAAAGTACAAATGTGACCTAATAACCAATCAGTGCAGTGCTGCTGAAAACCCATCGTGGCACTTGTGCACTGTTGTGTCGACGAAGTGCATGCAGTAGCCCGTTGGCAACGATGCCACTCTACCAAACACACAGTTGTACCGCTGGGACTCGATTACCGCGACTGTTGTCTAAAAACGCACAGCCCGAATATGAACGCCAGGCATGAACGATGAAGGGGAAATTATCGCAGGCAAGACCACACTTCTAGAGGACAGAGGCAAAGGCGTGAACACTACTCTCCAGTACTTGAACTTTCGATCTTTACAGATGATTACCCAGTCATTCGCCGGCACTTAGAGAGAGCTCATCTCGAATCTTCGATCCGAACCATAGAAACTACGAACAGACGGACCCTCAGGTCTCGCTGAAACTGTGCGCAGGTGTTAGCTGAGCCATTTACAACCCTAGTGCAATACTTCTAATATCTGCCCCACAGAACGTCATCTCGCCCGTAAACAAAGGAGTTATGACCGACGCGAACAACTGGTTATGTGGCACTATTGTTTCCTCTCCAAAGTTACTGACGACTGTATAACAGTCTGCAAGCATCCATTTACTTCGCTCCCTAAACAACACGGTTACCGTGCAGATCCTCCTAGTACTGCTAACATGCTGCATTAACACACGCGCGGACCAAGACCACAGGAATGCAACACCCGGTAGATGTGACCTTCCTGGACTTCAATAGTACTTCTGACGGAAAAGACCACAGCTTTTCTAGTGATGAAACTGTACTACGCGTGCTCAAGATGTTGGCGTTTGGCATGATTCAAGGTATATTTGATCTATATGCCTTAATCCGTTAGTCAACGGTACTGTCCCGGGAACTCCATCACGGAGTGCCCCAGAAGGTCATTATCGTCCTTTGATGTAATTAACGTCATGAATGGCCCAGCGACAAGCGATTACTCGTCGTTTATGTATGTTTGACGCAAAAATGCGGAAGGTTCTCAAACTCTCAGGAAAAAGTAAAGAATGCGAAGCTGACCCAGGCCACTAACGAAGGTCGTTGATAACTGTCCGGCTTATTTCAAAGCTGCTAAATCCAGGGTCATGCATATCAGGCACAGAACATCCTATGAATACTGTGGGGGCGCCTATCCCAAATTCTTCTAAAAAGCAACTAGAAGACTGGCTTCTTATCGGGAGGTCATCCCCCAATTATCAGTTCTTACTAAGACACTCCCTGTATCATTATCTCTATTGTCCTATCTTTAGTAATAGCACACGCCATTTTCTATTCCATCACTGTTGTACATGTATCTGAACACCATCGCTCTATCCTGACAGCCACTTTTCCACATCCCGTCTTCCTCAACCTTTCCTTTAAGCTTTTCATCAACGCGGTCTTCATCTTCCTTCCCCACTGCAAGTGACGTCGGGTTTTCCAAGAGTGAATGCGTTCGCTAATAAGCCGCGCGGTATGTATGCCAACTTCTCCATTAACATTACTGCATTAGCAAACTACTCCACAACATTAGGTCGAACTGTATAAAGGTGTAACCTCTACTCCTCCATCCGTCAACGGCTGGACTACCGGTCGAATGAGATGGATTGCCGTCTGATCCCGCGAACATAGCTAGTGGTAACTACGGGCCCACCTTGAAACATCTCTACCAGTCCGTTTACTACCTCGCAATATACAGGTGAACAAGTGAGGGGTGACATGAGGTGAACCCTTTCTTACCACTGCCACAACGGAAAACAAAACAAGCGAATGCCTAGAATCAGGGCCCCTGAGTAGTTCAGTGTAGTAAACTTCTCTGGATGAAAACTTCCGCAGTAATGCGCATCCTGAGACAGAAATCTCAAACAGGATACCCATTTGCTCTGTTAAGTGGTACTGGTATGACAAGTTCGAACCACCGCATGACAGTACAGCCCGTGGTTAATTAACTGATCCGAACGCAAACGCGCAATTACCGGTGGTCATATAACCGGACGATACACTATGCGACAAACAACGCAGGAAAGCGCAAGAAATGACTGAGAGTATATAGACCTGAATTTTAGTCGCCCGGTCGTCGACCATGCATCTTAAACTTTTTAATAAAACTAACTGGAACAAAATCGTTAATTTATGTTGAAAGGTATCAGACTATGGTGCTGGACATAACCCTAGGATCTTCACTTTGTCAAATAAAACAAACAAAGCAACCGCCAGAATTGGTAATAAGTAAAAATTTGAGGTTCAGGCTTACTTTATCATTCAGTATGAAGCCGGCCACATACGTTAGTGCGACCATAAGATAGCAGGCTGATAGAAAAATGATGGGCCTTTCCGGATACTGAAATCGAGGCATATCGATAAGAAAGGTGAGCACGGTAAACAAAGTAGATGCAGCACATAAGCAGCTCCAAAGGCCAATCCAAAGCCTTGAAAAGCGACGAGAGGACGAATCACTAAACAGGAAGTCACTGCAAGGAATTCCACAATCCGGTATGACTTGACCACTGCCCATACGAATGCGGAATTCAAAGCTAGGAGGCACCTATTGATTATAAACCACATCTGTCATATTAATTACCCGCATGTGCACGGGACACGTGAAAGAAAGGTCCTTAGGTGTTTGCTCAGTTTTGTTCTCGGAAATGCATAGCGAATCTTCCGGAAATCGAGCGCAGTCCATCACTGCTGGCCACTGAAACAATGAGAAAAACGTATAAAATTTACTTCAAAATTGAAGCCACGCATCAGTGGTTCGCAATCTCTTTTATTTTGTTCGCACAAGGAACGGCAAGGTGGTAGCGGTTTCTTCATCCCGGTACAAACAGGGAAGTATAGCGAACAGAGGAAAAGCTTCAATGATGAGCTACATCTAATTCTGACCAACGCAGCAAACTGGCCAACTTCCTGCCCAGCCTCTTCTTGAGTGGACTGGCCCATGTCATTCGGGAATATGGTAATATTGTATGGAAGATCTTGACAAGCCTTTACTCTGATTGGTTCACATTTTGGGGTCTCTGCATACGGATCCTCGAATGTGCGCTGTATATACGCGTTGTTAGCCCCATCTAATGGGACAAGCAGGACTAAAATCAACCAGAACATCGCGGGCAAATTTTACGGCACGCGACCGTATGTGGCGCCTAATTTTGGGACAAACATTTAAAACGTTTAAACAAACCTCAAACTTTCAATATCGGGTCAAGGATTCGATCAAACTTTGCGTCTTTTGATGTCATAGCTCTTCATTGAAGAGATCGGGGAACTGACAACACTGCGTTTCCATGAGTATAACATGTTCGAGTAGTCTGAACATGAAACCGATGGCATTATAGGGTATTGTACACAGTTTCACATTCCGCTTTATTTTTGTATACAGTTTCAACCAATTTTCCTTGAACAGAATAAACATCACCTGTTTGAATTGTTTCTGCTTTGCGATACACTTTAGGTGCGCGCGTCTCGTCTCCTTGGCGTTCCTGTTTTGCATAGATTGGGAATGCCTTCAGCGAGCTTTCGGCTACTGCGTGTTGAACTGAGTATTGGCATTTATACCTTTGTTTCGGGTTAGTCCCATACAAATTGGCGAGCCAATGCGTTGACTTTTATCACACCTATTGCAAACGTTTTGTTTGTTCAGCAGCCTTCCTCCTATAGTCCTCCCAACAAAACTATTTTCTCTCTCCTCATTACCATGCATTCCAATATTGAACAGGAAACGACCTCTGCGGGGAATACTGTTATGATTAAACTCCCTGAGTTTGGCAGTAGAGACCTTAGACTGTGGTTCGCACAAAGCGAAGTTAACTTTCACTTTCGGCGAATCCACTTACAGCGCACCATGTATAACTACGTCGTCGCGAACTTACCTGAGACTGTGGCAGCGGAAGTTGCAGATATCATTTACAAGCGTCCAGCAGATAACCCGTACAATATCATCAGATCGGTCAGTAGTAACGGGATGGCAGCTCCTGATGAAGGCAACCTCCGCAAGCTTCTCGCCGGCGTCGGAATGGGAGATCGCACCCCTTCACAGTTGCTTCGATACATGACTCAATTGTCGAACAGGCAGACTGTCAACGAGTCAGTGTTGCGAGAGTTGTGGCTCCAGAACCTCCCACGGGAACTCCGCCACACATTGGCTGTTTTGGAAAGAGACACGCTGTTGACCAAACTAGCAGAATCGGCTGACCAGGCACATCGCAATTATGCTCCTCAGCAAGTAGCTCAATTGCAATCGACTTGCATCCGCAATACCCTCCAGCAAGATGTCTCAAACCTGAGAGAACAGTTTTCTCAGATGTCCTTGCAGCTAGCAACCCTGACGAAACTGCTAGCAGAGAAACGGTCACCAGCACGCTCAAAGTCCCGCCCACGAAGCAGGTCGCGCGTACGACAGTTCGATAGGAGTATGTGCTATTACCACCGGCGATTTGGTACGCATGCACGTCGTTGCGATCAGCCTTGTTCCCTCCGGGATTGTCAAAATCAGACGGGGAACGACAAAGCCAGTCAGTAGTGACGACGGCTTCCACTGGCCCTCACTTACGTCGCCTGTTTTATGTATTCGACCGTTCAACGTCCCTCAATTTCCCCATTGATTCGGGCGCTGAGGCTAGTGTTATTTCACCCACTGGTGACAAACATAACCTCAAACCGGTGTCTTGTACACTACGGGCCGCCAATCGCATCGCCATACAGACATAGATAGAAATTAATCACTCTCGACCTCGGTCTCCATCAGCAATTCTTCTGGACTTTTACCGTTGCAGGTGTACAACATCCTACTGTTCACGTTGATTTTCTCACCTCCTTTGGACTCGTGGTGTATGTGAGAAGTCAGAAACTGTTGGACGGCTCAACAGCTCTGTGCATACACGGGAAGGCCACATCGATTAATTCATTGGGATTACTTTCGGCCCTACAGGACAACATTTTCGCAACTCTGCTTTGACAGTTCCCACGCCTTATCAATCCATCAGGCTCACTGTCACAAGTAAAACACGACGTCTTCCACCACATTACCACTAAAGGACCTCTTACCGTCGCTCGCCCACGTTGCTTGACTCCTAAGAAACTCAAAATCGCCAAAGCTGAATTCGAAAACCTTCTGCGACTCGGCATCATTCAACCCTCCAGCAATTCTTGGGCCTCACCCTTGCATATGGTACTTAGGACCATACCCGGTGACTGGCGTCCGTGCGGTGATTACCGCGCCTTAAATAACGCCACCGTTCCAGACAAATCCCCAATTCCTCACATCCACGATTTCTCCATCGGTCTACATGGTATGACCATTTTCTCGAAGCTTGATCAGGCTGGGGTATACCATCAGATTCCCGTGACCTCAGAGGACGTAGCAAAGTCGGCAATCACCACCCCGTTTGAACTGTGCGAGTTCGTCCGAATGTCATTTGTATTGTGAAACGCAGCTCAGACCTTTCAGGGGTTCATGGATCAAGTCCTCCGTGGTCTGTGCTTTGTGTTTGTGTATACTGATGACATTCTGGTGGCGAGCAAGGATAAACATCAGCACATGTCACGCCCCCGTGCAGTTTTCGAACGCTTTGATCAGTATGGTATAACCCTAAACCCGATGAAGTGCATTTCTGGAGTAGACTCCATAGATTTTTGGG
>JTDE01010489.1:0-11676 GCA_014338405.1 Paragonimus skrjabini miyazakii | reverse complement strand
TGGTACTGGGGAGGCAACTCTCACGCCGCAGGGAGTTTAGGAATCTGGGGACGTCGAAGGTGATCTCACTACAACGTCCATAGTTGAAATCGGATCAAATCTTTTGAATCTCTCATCATTTTATGCGGGACTTTTGGGTTTTCTGTTATTACCTTTTCAAACCAACACCATTCCGAATAATACTTCGAGCAACTTCATTTTATACGTTTACTACGTAAAACTCTGGAATGCCACTGACCACAGTGTCCACTGATTCATCTTGACACGATTAAGCGCTGAGCCCCACTAATTAACAATTAGTGCGCGCACTTGTCACCCCCGGGCGATTCTGGCAATGCTTTTGTGATTCATAGTGAGTTCAGCACAGTGGCTATCAGTAAAATTGACCGTAAGAAAGATCCTGGCAATTGGTTGTTGTCTAACTTATCGTTGGCATATCACCATGAAATTGCCGCAAAAGGAGATTTTCCGCTCTTAGGATGATGAAGCGCACTTTCCCCCATATAGACAAGAAGACGTTCCAAACGCTCTACGAAGTGTAGTTTAGACTGCTCATCGAGTTTGCCAGCCAGGTCGTGTGTACCGACTCAATAAATGAAATACTTGTTGTTAAGCCTGTCCAGCGCGCGGCTATCGAGCTAGTCACGGGCCTGAGAATTGCCGTGTGTGAAACTGAACTTGAAATTCTCGACTTGAATCAACTGGAACTTCAATGACTCCCCGATGATTACATTCTCACTTACCACCTTTTATTAGATTTCGTTATCACAACAGATGATGATGGCCAGCAAAGACATAACGGAGCACCTGCCTCAAAACTTCCTTAAACAATAGTTTTCTCTTGTACGTTTCTTAATCACTGAGACTGCCCTCATTCTGGAATTCTTAGCGACAAATTTATAGTTAGCTTTAAGGTCCTATCGGACTCTCACATACTTAAAACAAGCTGGTGAGTTCACACTGTTATCTGTGTTTATTATACGTTCGAAGATAAGTGCCACATCCTGTTTCTAATGATCACCTTCCATATCAAGACACCCGCCGGACTTCGAATAAGGAAAGCCGACAGATCTGGATACGTTAAATATTTGCCTTGAATCCGTATATCAATCGCCCAATCGCCGGAAAGTCGTCTTCTACAAAGAGGATGCATGACCGTAGTCGCTGCAGACTGACAGTAGATGTCAAAACCGGACACTGCTGAACACAAACGCGAATAACTGTTGGTGATAGCTATGAGCAAATTAAGCAGATATAACTACCTACCAATGGGCCATAAACTGCAAACGACAAGTACCAATGAAAAATCAGACAAAGCAGGTTCGGCAATTATCCGATTCACGGGATTCGCCTTGAAGGTCGTTAAAAAGGCAAAACGGTAATTTTGGCGCGAATCCTCGAATGTTAAATATTTCATTCAATTTTAAAATCGGAATTTCAGGCAAAGTACTTACAGTACATCAATTGTAAATAAACCGCGTTAACGGAAATACATCGGATAAGTCCCAAAGTTATCAGCTTGGTATTGAAAGCTTATTCCACCATTTTCCCGAAAACAACCCGTTATTGACGTTAGCTCACCTTTGCAAGTCTTGTGAATGCGATGATTGCTATTTTAGAGATGAAATACGTCATCTTATGGCCTGAGAGTGCTTCATTTCGCGACGTTTCACAGATATAGTCGAAATGGAAATATACGACCATACTGTGTTCGGTTTACATTTCAACAAGAACACCAGCACATTTGATAATGAAACATGCATGACAACATTTCCAGCTTCTTTTTCTACACGATATTTATACAGTTTCACTTTGTTTACAAGATTTCAGGTAGATACTGGCCGATGACACGTTGATCTCAGAAATGGTTGGAAATGATGCTATCATATGGTTGTTTCCATCTTCGGTGTAAATGGATCGGCGTAAAAAAATGGCACCACATACCATTCTATCATCTAGAACCTTCAGAAGCCTACAGTGGTAGAGATGGCGCAGATTCCTAATATACTTACAAGTAAAACTGCGATACCTACGCCAACACACTAAGTTTGATGCTAGTGGTTTGTAGTAAATTTACATTCACAAGGTAATGTGGGCCAGGGCGGTGGTACTGGGGAGGCAACTCTCACGCCGCAGGGAGTTTAGGAATCTGGGGACGTCGAAGGTTATCTCACTACACTATGCGTGGTTCTAACCACTTGCACGTTTCAAGTTTGCAACTAATGACAGTCAACCTAAAAAGGATCAAAAGAAAAGAAATAAAACCCATTTGACGCCTGGAATACAAGAAACCGCATACGTCATTCCCGAAACAACCCGAGCAATATATTCGTAAATTGTCTTTGCTATCCTTAAGTGATATGCAAATAAAGGGTGCATAATTACGCCTGGAATTTTGCTCCCCACTTCGTCATTACGATTAATGAGAACCGGAAGTTCAATTTGAGGATTTCCGCTGTCAAACTTGCCAACTCATTACTACCTCAAAGGGAACACGTGAGCAGTTCAAGACTACACTGGTTAGCCTCTCTGATTATTATCGACCTAGCCCAACTCATAATCAAAGACCGGTAACTAATGGGCATCATGAGGCATTACGTTTGGTTCGGGTTCGGTAGGGTGTACCACTGACACGACCGGGTAAAGTTGACGGAATGTTGTCACTATGTCATAATTATGTGCACTACCTCTGAGAATACTGCTGACTTCGAGAACATGACAAAAGAAAAGAGTAAAATCACGACAGCGGATGAGCAGACAACCAGCTGTCTGAAACCGCTGGAAAATCAACAAATTTCAAACACACAAGTTAAACAATAAAGTTGCATAATAAAGCCAAGCGTTCCTCTGAGGTAATATTCAAGAGGTTGATAGTAAGCCCATTTTCATGTGACTACCATGCGAATGATATACGTTGGCCGAGTCCCTGACAACTCGGCTTACTAGTTCCCTTGGGAGAACGTTCAATGCTGCCAGACAGAACATTTCATTCCCCGGTCACCGCTGTTCACTCTGAACGTGAGAGATTTGGTGCCTGTTCACAACTTATTTACCGTGAGTTACTCGTTCGTTCACGAGTGGTTCGTAAACTACTTGGGTCGTACGACTGGGCATTTGCTTAGAAGTGCCGGAGAACATCATCCGGAATGGATCGGTACAAGTGAGAGAAAATCAATCCCGAAGGTCATTGTAGGTCACCTGCCCGAAAGCAGTCGTCAGGCCAACATCTATCTACAGGATTCCATAGGATAGGTCAAAACTCGTTCGTCACTGGATGTCGACCACTGCCGAGTCAATTATCATAGAAATACGTAACCCAACTTCGAGTGAGCGTGATAATTCAAACGATCGCTTTAAATACTTCGGCGAGTGGTTGATAAACCCCAACGATACGTAATATCCAATTGGCGTCCTCAAGCATAAAAGAGAGATAGTGTGGATTTTGATCGATACCAAGTTCCACATGCAAATAAATGTCGTTTTATTTTTCCATAGCCATAACAGCCTGATAAGATATTATCGGAAGCATGTTTGGAGCACTTCTAGTAAACGAATTGTTAACATATCGCATCATACGCATTTTTTTGGCAGTGACGGAATCTTGTCGGCTCACTAGATCTCGTGAGAAATGCTCATTCGGTCAAGAACCCCAAGTGCTGGCCGTCAATCTGAAAATCTCTACGTTAGACGACTGTATAGAAGCTCAATAGGACGACCCAGAGACGATGACTGTTTACAACCGCCTATGCAATCACGGGGTTAAACCTACAAAGGCAGGGATGGCAGTCACGAGTTTGGACAGGCATGTTTTGTGAGCAGCTTGAGTAAGATTACGGTTGTTAGACGGGGTGTCTTACTACCAATTTGGCGATAATCATGACGTCAGGGTTTTGGTCCATCAGTCAAAGGTACAGGGTGTATTGAGACGCGTGCATATCGAATTGGGACACGCTGACCAAAAGAAGATGGATGAAGCTATCAGTTGACATAAAAGTGACGGGACATCATTAATTTCTGTAACGCATGTTCGGAATGTATATGCATGGAATTTCCGCAAATACCTCAGCGGACCCATTTACAGTCAGTGGTGAACGGATACCCCAATAAGATCGTTGAGGTCGATGTCATCGGACCATTGCCAGAAATCTCCCGCTTGGACCGATACATCTCAGTTATGGTTGACCACTTCCCCAAGTTGTGCGAAGCAATTCCAATTCCTGCCGCAGTTTCAACCACAACTGCGAGGAACATTTTCGAGTATTGGATCACGTGGTGGGAGGATCCACAGTGGCTGCATTTCGATCGAGGCTTTAATTCCGAATGTTTGCTTTTGAGGGAATTCCGCCAATCTTTTGACACTCAGAAGTCACGGACAACTGTGTATCACCCACAGGGTAATGGACAGGTTGGACGCACCAATCGACCTCTCAAAGCCCTGTTAAAGGCGTTTACGAACTGGACGTCTACACCAGACTGAGATGTTTCGCCTCCACATCATTTGTTGGCTTATCGAGCGACGTTCACACATCCACTCATCTCTGCACCCAGTATGGTCGCTAGACGGGAGCTACGACTACCTGTCGATTCAACCTTGCCACTGACTGCGATAGATCTTCTCTTATCCGTCTACTGCGTTACGAAGCTACTGCGCGATCTTCAAATGACGCATCAGCTGGCACGAAATCCACTTTCCGGCTACCAACACCACCTTGGTTCGCCGTTACAACCCGGCGCGTCGGTGTACATAGATATTTTCGAACAGGTGCTTTCGGACAGAATCTGTCGCATCAGGGGCCCAGGAAAACCTGATATGCACTCATTTACCGCCCGCTTCAACAAACTCAAGCCAACTACAAAAGGTGTGACTGCATTACCTCCATCGAACTGGGTTGCCACAAATGATGCACCACTTGGGGCTACCGTGCATGTGGAGATCTCACCCAAAGAAGAAGCATCCACAGAAGTCGCACATGCAGAAATTAGAGACTACGTCTTTCTCAGAGGTGGGGATTTTGTATTAGCTAAGACACACCACACTTGTAATTTTGTTCACGCATTTTCTTCTCTTCCTCCAAATCCAGAGATCGGCGTAGAGGAAAGATATAAAAATACACCAAATAAATAGCCCGTTGTTTGGTACTGCGGACATCTTCCAAACCTCCCTTTACTATACAGTTTGTTTTGGAACAGATAAATCCTCTGTACCATTTTGAGGCATGTGGTTGTAGTAACAGTTGGCACATACAGGCTGTTTGTCTGACCGTCGTTCTGTCTGCATTCCGTGACTGTTTTGTTGTTGAGAGCGTGAGTTGTGATCGTTGTTTAGTGTGTTCGTTGCTTGAGTGTCCCTTCTTTGGGGGTCCCCCTACATTTCAGCTGGTGATAAGTCGACGATGAACTTGTGCACTACATATTGAGCTTTGAGCGGAATTTAGTTCCTCGTGTTTAATTTTATGCTAACTTAAAAAAATGAATTGACTTCAATGCAAACTGCTTACCTGCTTCAAATATATGTGTATAAAGCCTTATTTTTATTCATTTATGTATTTTCGATCATCTATTTCATGTTAACCACGGCGTTGCCAACGCGATGTACTGGTATTGTGATCAAATTCATACTGTGGAACGCTTCGCACGTTTACTGCAGCGAACATCGTACTTTTTCAACAAATAAGCTTTGTTTATTTTCCTGATTTCTTCCGAGTAACCACCTTCTATGCGTCCGCCACACAAAACATAATTTTGCCTGGGCATCGATGAGAATCGGATTCATTAGAAAATAATTTCTGTGGAAATGTAACATCTGAATTCAAAGCATGTGAATTCCTTCGTGATGGTTTATGCTACCCGTTGATTGTGCACCACATACTTGATATATCAATCTGCTTCGATTTCTAGAACACCTAGCAGGAGATGTTGATAAATATAAGTCGAAAACTACTCACAATTAATTGAATCTTTCACATTTGCAACGTCGGCGGGTAATTTCTCCTCCACGAGCGGCGCACAATTCGTACGATTTCAAACTGAATAAGCAAATGCGAACGTAAAATATATTTTCCAAGTACTATGCTAATTCTGCCATTAACTCATTCCTACACAACATCGTACTTACGGTTGTTGGCTGTCAACCGCAGTATCAAGCGATCAAGCTAAAATTAGTACATTTATCTTAGGACAATACATTTTCATATACATGAGGTAAATGCTTTGTAGTATGGCTATTGTAAGTAGTTTTGACAAACTAAGTAGCGTTTGGAAGGTCATCACGCTACGCTAAGTATGAGGTACTTTGAGTACTCTGAGGTTACTAATTAGTGCATACTCACCACTGATGAGCATAAAAAGATGCTCCAGTTATAAAGACATAATTATTTATAAGAAAATGTGTTCACTTACAGGTTAGTAGTTGATGTTGAACACGTTTGACTGCCCTACAGTTCATTGGTGAATTGTTGCAAATGACCATGAATGTCTTCTGTAGAAACACCCATGGTTTGCCACGCATTTAAACTACCTCGCTCTGTATTTTGACTGTTGACACTATTGACATCGTCTGTATTCTCTTGTTTGTTAGAATGTCCAAGGTCACAACAATCACTGTAGCGTGTAGTATGCGATCAAAACTAGCAGTCTCGCACGAGTTGACTTTTAGCTGTGTAACAGAGCGTTTTGCTGTGTAATCGAAGCCGTTTTCGTGCACGTTTGGTCAAGTCATGTGTATGGCTTACTGGGCCTTTAGCTCATACTTGTTTCTTGTTGTTTCCCTTTTACAGGACTGTTATTGTAGCCTCTACCTCGGGAGAACGCTGCCACCGGCGCCTCTACGTTGCCACACAGTTGGTTCCCAAGTATGACGGGCAATCTGAACGCAAATAGCAGGCTTGCGTGTTACACAACAATGCCCGGTCGATTGTTACTAGTAATTCGTGCTTTGCTCTCGTCAAACTTTGCTTGCAGCTCGCTTTTCCAGCGTACTTGCGTGAAGCGTCATTGACCATTACTTCAGTTTTCTGGTTTATTCATTCTGGAGAATTAACACGGTTCTAGATAGAAACGTTCCAATCCTATATACTCTGGTGAACCTGATGAATAATCCAACTTCTTTCAACGCTCCTGTTTCGGTTCACTACAGTTTTATGAGACTGTTTAATAGTCGGCTGTCTTTCAACAATTTTCTCCCGTTCACCGCAGCAAAATTGTGAACCCGAGATTTATTAAACCCGGTGAAACGTTTTTATTTCGGGGAACTTAGTTGACATCTATTTTTTGTTCATACATATACACGTATAGCTTTCATTGACGTTTATATTAAGTATACATATTTCTTTCATTTTCGCTCCATTTTGCAATGCACACAAAATAAAAGCCGACAGTTGGAGCAATCTACGTTACTGTTTCACAGTTCTTGGATATGGAACCCGCCTCGTGGTTTATGTATTTGGAAGCGGAGTTTTGCAAACAGTGCATCAATGCAGGTCAAACAAAAGTTAGTAAACGTTTAACTTGGTTCCTTAAAGGGGTCACAATGCAAGTACGTGAACTTCTCCTGAACTGATTCATTGCACGTAGGTACAAAGCCCTTAAGGAAGCTCACTCAAACGGATCACACCGTCTGATAGGTCGCGACTACATCAACTCTTCAAATATCTGCAGCTGGGAGATGATCACCGTTTGATTTGTTACATCCAATGCAATAGCTTCTGGGCCACTCGCCTACGGAAAAAGACGCTCTTTAAAGAGGTCTGGATGCAACGCCTCCCAATTAATGCATATGCTATCCTCATAGCTATAAATTCCCGTCCTTGTTGGTTTCAGTACAACCTGCAGACAAAATATAGGACCGTTTTCGTACCGGTTCCCCCGTCTACCTTACAGCAATGACAAGCCGCACAGTGGAGGCTTCTAAGTGTCTTGCGTTTTCAGCTCTACGTGAATCATCCTGTTTGTCATCAGCAAGTGATTGACGCACTGTTTGAGTGCAAACTGCGGTCCCTTGATCGATTTTCCTCAGCGGTTCGACCTCATGGTCGATACCCGGAGATGAAAGTTAATCGATTCCTGTACAAAGCTTGGCACCAAAAGCACGCAGGCATAAACAAAGGCAATCAGTCTTCTTATCCTTCAGCCCGAAATTCCCTAACCCCATACATCTTTATTTTTGGATTTCACACAGTTCGTTCGATCCACGAACGAGCCACCCTCAGTCACTTCAACTTTCGCACACCACAGTAAGACCAAATATCCACCGGTGTCGTGTAGACCGAAACGTTTGGCCTTGGACAAACTTAAAATATCTAGGGCGGAAATGTACCTATGCTTGAATTTGGAATAATCTACCCTGGTAAAAGTTCTTGTGCCTTCCCACTTCATATAGTCGGGAGGAAATCAGATGGCAGGAGCCCTTGTGGCGAATAACATGTTCTCGACGAGGTCACAATCTCTGATGGGTATCCATTCACTCACATTCAAGATCTGACAGCTTGCCTTTCTGGCGAAACTCTATTCACTAAGACCAATCTGGTTCGCGCCTATCACCAGGTCTAAGTGGAGGGGGCGGATATCCCTAAGGCGGCCGTTATAACGCCTTCTGGCCTATTCGAATTTCTTCAAGCGCCATTCGGCCTTAGGGACGCTAAACAAACCTTCCAATGTTTCATCCACGGAGTATGCCGAGAACTGGACTCCGTCTATCCATATTTGGGTGACATATTAGTAACCAGCAGAACACTTGCAGCATTTGCGTTCCTTGTTTTCCAAGTTAATCAAACACGGGGTAATTGTCAATCCGGTCAAGTGCGGACTAGCAGAAGGTAATTCAAAACTTTTAGGCCACGTTGTTTCCGCTTCAGGCATCCAAGTTTTGCCACCTAATGTAGATGTTGTCGGTGACTTTCTTGAGCCAACTTCTTTCAGATAACTCCGACGTTTTGCCGGCCAAGTAAATTACTATCGCCGATTCATCCCCCATTGTGCACAACTCCTGGAACCCCTGGCGGACTTACACTGAGGCAGTACATATAAGTTCAGTTTTGCTGACGCAGCGCGCACGGCTTTCGTCGAGCTAAAAAAGGGTATGCCCAGTGTTACTCTTCTAGCCTGTCCAGGCCCGCAGGCCTCACTTTTTTCCTGCCCTAAAGCCTAAGATGTAGCTGTCGGCGCTGTATTACAACAATCTGACAGCGACCAATGGCGATCCTCAAGGTTTCTTTCTCCACTTACTCGCTACGTGCGAATCTCGGTATAGCACGTTTGGAAGAGAATTTCTCGCTATTTACCAAGGTATCAACTACTTCCGCGATGCATTGAAAGATCGTCCTTTCATTGCTCTCACGGACCACACGCCTTTAGTGTATACTCTTGATTTTTCGTCAGTCAGATGCTGTCCCTCTGTAAGGTCGGGCACCTAAGCTATGGTCCACGGTTCACCTGCGACATACGGCGTTTCAGATGCCATCAAACCTGTCACTGACGCTTTCTCACGCTTCCACGCTACCTTAGTCACACCCACTTTCGTTCACCTCAGCGATCGAGCTGCGACCCAGGCGCAACAGCCTGATTTCCAAACTATCTCACAACGGCACTCTTTAAAGCCGCGCGTCATTCTGCTATCTAATGCAAACGTAACCATCCTTGGCGATGTAACTATCGGTATTCCGAGACCTGTAGTGCCACTAACTTGCCTGCGTGCCTCACAACCTGCCGCAGCATAGCATTTGCGCCATTGTTAAGTAAGTAGCAAATCGTTTAGTCTGGACTTAGGTTAACTCAGATGTTCGTTGTTGGGTACACGTTTGCCTACAGTGCCAACGTTCCAAGGTGCATAATGACACAAGAAGCCCAATTATTTCATCCATTCTTCCACATGCAAGCCTTTCGCACGTTCACTTAGACTTAGTTGACCCTTGCCGCCTCCAAGTGGTTACGTCTACATCTTAGCATATGTTGACCGATTTTCAAGATGGCCGGATGCCATCCCACTGAAGAAGGGCTCATCGGAGGCTGCCTTGAATGGTTTTTCGGAAAGTTGGGTGGTCAACTACAGATGTCCTACAATCAGTACTACGGACCGCGGTTTGCATTCCGACTGCTCAACATTCAAACCTACGACGAACATTCTTGGATGCCAGCGCATTAGTATCACGGCATACCATCCGTCCTCGAATGGTTTAGTGGAGCAATTACATAAACCGCTTGAAGCTTCGCTTTGTGTCGCCACTAATTCGGCGTGGAGTGAAGTCTATCTCTTCTTACTTCTGAGGATCCGACACACGTTGAAGGCTGATTTCCAATCCGCGCCGTTAGAACTAGACTATAGCTACACGTTGCTTCTGCCTGGTGAATTTGTTTCGACCCCTCCATTGAGATCTTCTCTTCCTTCGACCCATGCTTCCACATTATCTCAATACATGCGGTGAGTCTACCCCACAACTCACGTGAACAAAATAGCTGATTGCAATTGCACAAGCAGTTGGCTACCCGTTCATATGTACTCGCCCGATGTGACAATTCACGGCAGCCGCTTCAACCACCTCACTTCGAAGTGCTGTGACGAACGCCAAAGCACTTTACGATTGACCGCCATGGTCGCCATGGCGTCGTTTCCATCTATCGTGTTAACGTCGCTTACGTAGACGACGACATTGCTCGACATTCTCTGCAGCCATCTGTGGCAGGCTCCGTCCCTACACCCTCCTCTTCGCTGGATACATTCAATCCACCTTCCTCGTGCCACAAGCGTTCTGTTTCCAGCACGCCTTGCAGATGTTTTCTAGACGTAACTTCCCCCCCAACTAACCTCTTCAATTTAGAATCAGAAGATCGCGAAACAATAAAAAATGACAAAAAGAGAAACACTGTACGGCAATACGTGCAGTTCAACAACTTAAGGAAGGTTATATGGTGAGCCCGTACATAATTTTCGCTCGCCAAGTATTTTTCCTTCTACATTACAGGTTGCACGCAGATCACGGGAGGAAGAGAGCACAATCCCGTCTGTCGTTGCAGCATTGGAGAAGCTTGCCTCACATCTTTTACTCCTTGAGTTTAGATGGGTTGGGTAGCCCGCCCTGGAAGCACGACACTAAGGGTGCATGGTATGCAATGTATCCCAAATATTTAACTCTTTCTTCTGACTGATGGCACTATTGAACATGTCTGTATTCTCTTGTTTGTCCGGCTATCGAAAATAATTAGTAAAAAAATAATAATAACGAAACAAATGTCCAGTCGTCAAGCTATGCTTGCAACTCGCTTTCCCAATGTATTGTGATAAATGCCGTTGTCCCTAATTTCGGTTTTTTGGATTAGTCATTGTGGAGAATGAGAACGGTTCTAGAAAGAAACGTTCCAGTCGCATATGTTTGTAGTAAAGCATGTGTTCGTATCACTTTTATTCAGACAGATGTTTTGTGCCAACAGTGTTCGAGACAATCTGGCCAGGAATACAACCCAAACGCTAAAACTGCCTTCAAACTTCTAAAGAAGTTCTTTGTTCAACGTGAGATTATTGCGCTCACAATTTTGATATGAAGTATTTGGAAAAATTACATGGAGGTATTTCTTTCCACTCGTTGATACTAACGGTAATAAATGATGTTTTCGAGTTGTGTGGTGAAATTTCAAATCACATTGCATGAACTGAATGAACAATCTCGTGAACAAAATTGCATGTCA
>JTDE01010485.1:1639-11927 GCA_014338405.1 Paragonimus skrjabini miyazakii | reverse complement strand
CTACCTGTCGTGGCTGACGTACTTAGTCTTAGTTACTGCGCCCCGACTTTTGATAACGAATTTCTTAACAGAAGAAATGATGGAACACGCACATACAGCTTGGCCCGCAGCCTGCTCAGCGTTACCCACTGGGATCAGGTACTATCCTGACAGACCACGAGATACCAGATCCGAATGGCGAGAGTCATGTGTTGTCATAAAATTCCAGTGCAACTGCTCCAAGTTTTGCCTGGGGGACCATCAAATGGAGGCTTGATGAAGCATAGAGGTCCAGAAAACTCGACTGGACACCACTTCGATGTTGGATATTGGTCTCGAAGTTCACCATATCACACTAACTCAGCCCATCTCACTCAATAAGCTTCACCAGGTCGATTTGTCCCGTAGACTTACTGCGCAAAATGAGTTTACTTTTTAGTGTTGTTTTCACACCAACGTGGCTTAACTTATTAGCAAACTGGACAGGTTTCGAAACCCTGATGCCAGCGAAGCCCATTTATAATAAACATCCAGGAGACTGGTATAAGTACGAAGTGCAGAATGGTGAATTGTCATTGATGCGCAATGGTTGGAATATCGGTCAAGAAGGAGATTGCTTCCGATTTGGGATCGCACCTAACAACCTGAAGTATCGTGACAGGTTGCTAGTGGATCTTCCGGAATCAGTCTAACGGATCATGAACGTCACTTAAAACTTCGAGTTTGTTAATGGCGTGATTTTCGGATCCTCTTGCTCGAAAGAAGACGCGGACACCGAGTTGTACAACGCACTGTGTAAAGCGTCACCGTTTGTTTCTAATTAGACTCTTGTACTGAATAATTTTGACTGTTCAGAATCAGACTTCAGGAAAGAGTCAGTCAGTGCTTCAACATCTTCCTCCGTTGGGAATTTTTCCGATGCCGTAATGGATGATGGACTATTCAGACATGCCCAAAGGAATAAGAGTTGACGAATGGGAAATGTGCTGTCTTGTCGTGACTGCGTTCTTGCCTACAAGGTTGGCGTGACAAGCAATCCAGATATCACCGTTCTACCACATCCTACTGATTACGGGATAATTGAATTAACCTATCTGCACTGAACTACTTAACATATTATTCACAAGACTAGTCTATAGATCTAAAGATCTATGAATCCTAAGCTTTTCACAGCAGAGTCAAAGCATTCACGAAGAATAAGGTTGATATTTTGCAACTTCAACCGTATGTTAGATTTTACAGTGCAGACATAGAGGTGACCATCACTTAATAAACAGTACGTAAGTGTATTACTGGGACTTAAGGACTTCAGATAGCCCTAGAAATCGTATTCGAACTGGAAAATCTCACGCAAGTAATGAGCAGAAGACCTTGTACCGGTTGCAATATGAAGTTCATATTCATGAGACAAAAAGCCGCAGTTATGGAGGTACAGCTGTATTAAAAATTGCAGTCTGTCATTGGTTGACCATATTGGCACATGTAAGATCAAACTGTAGGCAGACTTATGTAATACAGAACTAAGTACTTGACGAATAACCTGGAATGTAACAATGAGGCTTTTCGTCCAATCTTGTTGTGGTATCATTACGTGACGTGTGGATTTGTCCCCTGTTAAATCTCCTGTTAAGTAGGGGTTTGGATTAGCAATAAATCGGGTAGATTTTCATCACAGTAAGCGTGCATAACTGTCAATCACGAACGACTTTTGAGCACACGCGCAGCAACTTAACTGAGTTGATAAGGCCTTCGTTGTCACAAGTGAGGATCAATTTACAGGACCTAGTACCTCATAAGTTACCCGCTCATGATTTGATATCCCTGTCGCCTACAACAGCTGCGCCATCGAAATGGCAGAACCGCTGACAGTGATTTTTAATCGCTCCATGTCAACTGGTCGTCTACTGAATACCTGTTACTCATCCTTTTCATACACAAGCTATCCAGCATAATCAAATCACCAATGTTCCTTCACCTTGGTGACGCAAACTCTGGCGAGTTTTGGAGAGTCCGTTTGATATGATCAATCCACAGAATGAAGTAAACTGCCTAGACCACCACCACCACCACATTAGTGGCACAAAACCACTTGTGTCATTATGCGAACAACAATTATAGACCACCCTGGCAGACATTTTGAGTCTGTTTAGACGCTGTACAGCCATGGATAAAACCGTTTAAATGTAACTATACTTCTTAAGAGGAATTTGTGGGATCTTCCATTCGAAAGCGTTTTCCACTACGTTCACTTTCATTAACTGCCAACCAATAGTAATTAAAATGCAGGCTTATTGTCCTTATCTAAAAGCCGATTTGACACATACCAAACATGTCCAGAAACAGGCAACTGGAAGCATTCTGGAGCACGAGAAATTCCTGTACCCAGGAGGACCGGTAGAATTAGATCAAGTCTCGATGAATTCTAAACAAATCAGAGAAGACCTAATCCTTATCAACATACTATTCTACACACCGGGGTTATCCACCGGCACATTTCCCACTAAAGAGGGAAAAGCGGTTAAGGGATCACTCACTGAACTCAAGTAATGGAATAGACTGGTTACCTTGCAGACAAACGGGCTTTACAGGTGGGACCGGTTCACACTGGAACACAACACAGGGATTCTCGTGCCGTTTGGACGAAGGTTGTCGAAATAAGACTAGCCAAAAATGTTCAATTTTACTCTTCCAAGAAGTTTGACAGGATTGATCATTCCATCTTGCTGTGGAAATTCAGTGGCTGTGGACTTGCTGAGCGCCTGCACATTTGGCTTGAAGACTGTCTGACTAAAGGTAAGTTCACCGTCAAGGCGAATGAACAGATGTCAATGTAGGTCCTTGCCAACAGCGGCGTTCTGCAAATACCGATTATAGTATCCCTGTCACTCTCATTTTGCTCTTGAACCACCCAGTGTAGTCAAATCAACGATGTTGCTCTACGCCAATTAGATAAAGCTCCAACCAGTTATAAAGTGCTCGGAAGATTTGATAAATCGACAGAACGATGTCAGCTATCTAGGCAAGTGGTGCACGAAAAATAACCTGCTGTCCAATGTCAGTAAATGTAAATTTATGCACGTCTGTCTTCAAAGTTGTGCCACCTATTTCCATGGCGACACAAAGCTGCTCGTGTCATTATGCGAACGAAACACAGGGATTTTAGTGGTAGACCTTTCGAGTTTGTGCACAGATTGTCTAGCCATGGCTAAAAAAGCACATACAACCCTGAGCTTCTTAGAAAGAATTAGTGGAACCTTCCACTGGGATGTGTTTCCTACTACGTTCGCCTCCATTAACTGTCAACATCTGGAGACTAACAGGCAGGCCTGTTGTCCTTATCTTGAGGCCGATTTGACACGTACCGAACGTGTTCAGAATTAGACGCCTGGAAGAATTCTGGAGCACGGGAAAATCCACTGTCCAGAAGGACCGGTAGGATTAGGTCAAGACTTGATGAATTCCAGACACATCAGAGGAGACCTAATCTTTATCAACATACTACTCTGCACACCGGGGTCATCCACCGACTCAACTTCTCCTACTAAACAAGGAAAAGCAGTAAAGGGGCAACTCGCTGAACTCGAGTAATGGAATAGACTGGTTACCTTGTAGACAGATATGGTTCACAAGTGGGATCTGTTCACCCTGGGACGTATTACTCAATTCTGTGATCACGACTCAATCGGTTGAACGATTTGAAACATTCATCGATCTGCGCATGCGTGAGAGATAACCTGCACTACAAGTTCCTTATCCGCTATTTCAGCCTAGTCCCACAGGCAACTGACTGCGCACATATGACGGAAGGGTGATTCAGTGTCCGTTGCTATTATGGTTATAGCCAGCGAGAGAGAAACACACAAGCACGAATCTTTCCACCTTTTGTGACATCCCAAGGAATCTGCGGAAACTTTAATTTTCCTAACTTGTCTTTGTGTATACTTACAGGTCTGCTCGATTTCAGCATAATACTGTGACACAACAAGACGGTTGTGTGATGTAATGCGTGAGCACCACCGTGTGCGGATGAATAGCAGCTCGAACAGACATGCTCAGACTTCGACTGTTGTTCAACTGAGCAGTTTCACTCGCTCTGCTCGATTTTACCGATTTGATCCTCTTTTGTTTATCATATTTTAGTTAATCTGCTGCTAAAACAGGGAAACATCTTGTCGGCTATTGCGCTGTTCTCGATTGAATGCAGCATACTTATGCCCATAGATGTTTTAGCAGCTTTACGGGATTGTGGAAGCTGCTGTCACTTGTGTGTAATTTTCAGTTAGAATCAAATGAAACTCTTTGTCTAGTTCCGGTTATAAAAATACCGCTTGAAACGTTTGATAATTTCGCGAGTTCACCTCCATGAAAATTGCTAATCCCACGGAGTTAACACGGCAATTACTGTCTCCTTCTGGTATGAACGCATAATCTGAGTATTATTCACAAATGAGTTTAGCTGAGCGTTTGCTTACGATAATTCAGCTGTACCTACTCTGGGATAGTGTTCACCACAATTGCCTCATTGAAACGTAGCTACAGTAAAATTCTCGACCATGGTATGAATGTGCATTATTGCTGACCTCGAACAAGTTAGAAAGTGAAGCACCGTTATTTTTACCAGAGACTAACAAAAAAGTCCATAGTAATAGGAGAACAATAGGGACTTGTGAACGGTGATGAATTCATATCGTCAGAGTTTAAATGCCTACTGAACACGTGAAAGATTATGTAGCTTGAAGAAGAAAACCAGACGCACTACACCGTGTCACTGATCTGGTAGTAAATCTCGGAAAGGCGTGTCAAAAAATTTGTTACACCAAGAACTTTATCATTTTCAAACAATAAAAGAGAAGAAGTGAAGGTATGACTAAATGCTGTTCCAAGTACGTATCCGTACTCTAGTCGTCTTAATTCCAACCAGACTTCGAAACACACCATAATTATTTAAACATGGCAACAAGAAAACTAGCTGCCTAGTGTTGAAAAGTCTATATGGTCGTACTTAGGCCATTTAACTCGTTGATTGTTAGTCACAAATGCAACTTTATATATCGCGTTACGATAAATATGCACTGTTGTCACTGTTCTGATTATAATGGTCAGGTAAGCTTTGTGAAGTTTGAGAAGCAACGTCATCGTGCTTAAGGAAAATGTGATAGGCTGATCATGTTTGAGAATTATCGGACTACGTGGTCAAAGTGAATTGCTATACGGGGAATAAGTGCATTGAACTGCGGTTCGTCGACTCCATCAAGTAACTCTTTTTATCCAATATTGCGTGTGACAGAAAACAATAAAAGAAGAGGGAAACTTTTTCGACTCAGCCGGATGGTCATGTAATTTAAATGGACAGAGATGTAATTTAATTACAAAGACTAGCATCGTTCCTTTTGGACATCCAATAACTTCGCTTGTTCCAGAAGACACTTTTTCATCAGATACCTCATTAATACATTACGATAAGCATGTTTGCATATAGTTGAAAGCTAAATCTCATGAATATTTTAGCGAGTGTTTACATTCAACAATATAACCTGACCGATTCGGTTGAGAAGTTGAATATTTCATTCCAGAAGATCTGTATGTTCGAAATTTTATCCTAATTTTGTGTCATTTTCGACCTGTTTGACAGTTCGATTTGCGTTTGCTGCGATTTAGGCATGACCGTTCGGTGTAAAATTATTATATCCTAAAAGGTTGGTTTGTTCATACATTTGGCAAGACTCAGGCTGAACAGTCTGCTGGAAATGCTTCAAGAAAAGCAGTTGCATTCGTTATGCAAGTAAAATTTGAGTCGCTCTCCTGCCCGTACAACTTCACCATAGGAAATCTGCACTAAAGTCATTTATTTAGATGCCGGCGTTGGATATCATATTTGTCATATCAAACACGAAAGGGAGACTGGTGTTAAAGATGACCGGAAAGACTTCAAAAGTATGCACGTGGATGTACAAGTAAGATGAAATTTGTGTACAAGTCTGATAGCAAATTACTGATGAGCAGTCGGGGATTTTGGTTAACTTTAAATTGAACAAGGCTCATACTTGATCGCAACCTTTATATTCAAACAGACTTTCTGATCAACACCTTTTGAAAAGAAGCACTAGACTTCAGTTTCGTTCTTGTTAGATCTTGACAGTAACATATCTCCTAGGTACCGTCGGAATTAAAACTCCGACCGGTCCAGCGATTCTACTATGTTGATTATCTGGCGATACGTACGACGTACATGCAAACCCACAAAAGAACGTTAATTTCGCGTCCCAAACTTTCCAGACAGCAACTGCGCCAAGTTGCTCGTAGTTGACAAGCCCTTTGTGATAGCCTCTTCTTAAACGGAGGGTACGGTACAGGCCTTTCATGTTTTCGGAAGCCTGCTTTGATCTTGGAAAATCTCATCAACACACTGTGGTCCTTCCGGACTCTCGACACATTTTTTACCATTAACGCACTAAACTAAGGACCGGATGATTTGTTGTTAAGATGGCTTCCTAGCTTCTGGAACACTTTATACGGCATGATAAACATGGCCGTTAGACGAACGTGTGTATTATTGCTAACGTCGATTAGCATGTTCCCTTGGTAGTTAGCATATTTAATTCCGAAAACATTAACCTTCCTTAAGCTGCGGGTGTTGAGGCCATCTCCACCAGGTAACACAGGGGATGGCAGGATGACTTCTAATACGTTCCGTTCAGTTGCTGTACTGTACATTAGTTTCAGATTGAGGTTAAAACTGATTATCAACTTAAGCTGATACTGGCGTTTATCCTTTCGCGCTGTTGTTGTTGTTTGATTGAGAAAGCGGCAGCACTCGACATCTAGTTGTACAGTCGTCTGCAGTTGACATGTTTTCCAGGTAAATCTCCTGGAAAGGGGCAGCCGTTTTTGTAGATCGCCTAGTCGGACTTTATAGCTTGTGTGATGTCACCCGCTTCACATCGGCGTACTTCTTAACAACCTTGGTTACTGTGACCTCCATGAATTATTGAACGATTGAATAATGACAAGTAGGTTGCAGCATCGGTTTCTCCCAGTTAGCTTTGTAGCAGTGCTTACGGTGCTAGGTATATGAAACCTAGGTACACTTCACCGGCAATGCCAAGGTAATGATTTTATGGTTAGTGGAGCGTCGATGCAAAAGTTACTGACAATGCTTGATCTAGTGACTGTGGTGCAGTTTAGCTTGGATTGCATTTGAGATTTCTATCATTGTGTAAAACCCTTGACGTTTTTCACCAAATTGATACATGTGACAACATCATACTTTTCAACAGATGGATAATTTGACTGAGACTGTATTTAGTTTGAATCAAACTTGTGACAGAGATGGTTAGCAATGTCCACAACTAGGCCTTATGAAATAGCAGTTATATGTAACCTGCGTGAATTGCGGTACAATGAATAAGCTGGAGAATGTATTATATTTTTGGCGGCATCCACTTCCGATTAGCCTGTCACATTGACCAAAGCCAAAGGACTCCTATACACAGCCATCACCACAAGTGGTCTGCGCTGCACCACTTGTGGTTGCATTCATACGCCACGTAATCTGTGTAAATCCGAAGGAATAAGACCAGAGGAAGTGTGAGTGAGGCTTCTGTGTCCGAAAGGCTGATGCTGATTAATCAACTGATAGGCTAGCACGCAAGTGAAACTCCCACCTCTGGAGAAATAAACAGAGAGAGATCTAAACTGGGAAGAAAAGTATTGAAAAGATAATGTAAGGAATAGTTCAGGAGAGAAGTACTTGTTCTTGTACTCTAGAGAGGTTGAGGAGGAAAAGCAAAAATTGAGGTCGGACTGGAAGAAAATAGAAAAACATTTACCATACAGCACACCAACAAAGCCGAAGAAAGGCAAATATAGAAAGTCGCAGACACCCAACTTTCTGATAAGATGAGCGGATTAGTCACGAAACAGAGGCAGTCTTTGGTCAGTTTGACTAAGAAGACATAATAGATGTAACAAATATATCCTCATCAGAGCAGAAAGAAGGCGTATATTGCAATATGTTCGCATACCATTTACTCTCATCAGCCGAAAACGTAAACCACGCCAATTATATACGCCATACAAATAAGGACATAAAGGGATTAGACACGTCTACAAGCACACCAAGTATTATGTAATCACGACTGTGGCAACCCAATATGTTGCCTCAACCACTATTTTGCACACAACGTCGACTGGTGAATTCGGATGAGCGTCGTTTCGCAGAAAGCTAATAGCTTCGGGTTTCGATTGCGCAACAATATCTTGAATGAGTTTAATGAGGCAACTTGATTACTTGTTGTCATAAGGTGTTTAGCAATCGATGACGTTAGATTTCGAGCCGTCAGTGCACCATGTTGAGGCTGGTGCGTCATCTGTTGTTTCAGCCACTTCGGAATATGTTAGGCGACTCACCATGCGTATTTGCACCCCTGATACAATGCAGATGGAACAGGAGTTGCTGAGACAAACTTCACTAGCTAATAGACACCCCGACAAATTCATCGGGGCATATAATACGGTGAAGAAAAGCATTAAGCCCATACTGACAGCTCAAAAGAAAGATATTTTCTTATTCTTACCATTCACAGGTGACCATTTAGCTAAAGACACAGAGCACAAATTAAAGTATACTCTGGCTCGAACGTATACGGCTGAGCAGTTGCGCTTATTTCAAACCATCAGAGGATCAGTTTCTCGGTAATCTAGAGTGTAGCATACCAAACTATTCTGCTTCCCATGTTGTTAACCAGTTCACTTGCAGTTGCAGTGACATTTATAAAGGCAGAGCAGATCGACAACTATCACAGCGAGTCGCCAAACACATTCCAAAGTGGCTGAAACAACAGATGACGCACCAGCCTCAACATGGTGCACTGACGGCTCGAAATCTAACGTCATCGATTGCTAAACACCTTATGACAACAAGTAATCAAGTTGCCTCATTAAACTCATTCAAGATATTGTTGCGCAATCGAAACCCGAAGCTATTAGCTTTCTGCGAAACGACGCTCATCCGAATTCACCAGTCGACGTTGTGTGCAAAATAGTGGTTGAGGCAACATATTGGGTTGCCACAGTCGTGATTACATAATACTTGGTGTGCTTGTAGACGTGTCTAATCCCTTTATGTCCTTATTTGTATGGCGTATATAATTGGCGTGGTTTACGTTTTCGGCTGATGAGAGTAAATGGTATGCGAACATATTGCAATATACGCCTTCTTTCTGCTCTGATGAAGTGGTTAAAGGGAACTCAGTGTTTCAACTAACAAATATAACTCACTTGAGCCTAACGTCGGCGCGCTGAACCACCTCCTGGTGAAGCTGACTTGACTGTCTCAGTTCGAACCTTAACTGGCTGTGCGTTCAGCAACTCCAGTTACGGCTAGCCAGTCTATCTAGTTTTAGAGTACTGGCTACATTCGAACATGAGAATGAAATTACCACCAGCAGCTCCGTGCAGGCATCTGCCACCACACAGGATAGGCTAGCGGAGTACACCTGTTCAGAATGTGGCCAGATTTGTAAATCGAACACTGGCTTTTCGGTGCATACTTGTATACGTTGATGCGGGAGTAGTCCAGAGCAGGAAGTGGACGCCCAGCCTGTCACAATCTTCGACTGCGTCAACTGTGACCACACCCCTTCCACCAAACTTGGTTTCAGTCAACACAGAGGCATACACATCCTGTCGAAAGCAACCATGAGAAACTCATGTCCATGAAAACCACCGGATCCAATTGGTCTCAGCAACAATCGGCTTCCCTTATCAGATGTGCCGATGCACTGGCTCCGTCGTGCCCTACTCAGCGCAACCTTCATCACCGGCTGCTGTCATATTTCCCAGGTCGCACTTTGGAGAGCATTCGGAAGCGTCTGTATGGATTGAACTGACAGAAGAGTACTGTCCCCGTCGCCAATCTAACCCCCGTCTCACAGACTAACACGGCATCGGTTATTAGGTCCCAAGATTATGATCGTTCCGAGTGGTTAACCTGTTTGATCCAAACAGCGATTACCCAAATGAAGTCCAACGGCGAGGCTGTCCTGCACAGTGATGAATTACTAGCTACTTTCCGCGGTCTTCAGGCAGACATTTTCACAACAACACAAGCCAAATCGCTACTGAGCATGCACGCTTCATTAGCTTTTCCGTATACTTGGCGGCTGATCACTTAATGACGTGACTGTGTTAACGTGGTAACCCACGCGACCATGAAAGAGAAATGGAGAGATAACCATACACCGATTCAAACGCCGTACCATCAGCGTAAGAAAGATGCTGCGGTTGCAGTTTTTTCTGGTAACTGGAG
>JTDE01010462.1:1317-11929 GCA_014338405.1 Paragonimus skrjabini miyazakii | reverse complement strand
TTGTCAAACCGCGTCATTTGTGGCGTCAGAAATACGTTCGGTTGTCGCTGAAAGGAAGAGTGTATAATGCTTATGTACGTTCTGTTTTGCTCTATGATTCGGAAACGTGGCCTGTTTGCAAGGAAGATGTCAACAGGCTTACTGTGTTTGACCATCGTTGTCCCTGCCAATTAGCCCAAATTAAGTGGACTGGTCGCGCAAGCAGTGTGGTAGTTCGCCGGTGCGTATTCGGGAAGGCTCGGGATGCTCGATCAATTGGTCATCTAATCACGGTGCACAGCTTGCAATGGTTGGGTCACGTACTCCGTACGTCATCCGATCGTTTACCGTACTGGACATTATATGGTGAGATCACCAACAGTTGGGTGAAACCACATGGTGGTCAGGCAACACGTGGTCACAAAATATGATGACCCTGACTGCTCCACTGAGCAGAATGGGTACCTGTCGCCTGCCTGGATGGGGTCTTCGTGATCACTCAAACCGCTGGTTAGAGACGCTATCCGAGATTGCAGTGTGTCGCAGTCAATGGCGTACCTGTATCTATACCATTTCTAGTTCTTCCGCTTAATCGTTTATTGATTTTCAATCTTCCTGGTAGCGTTTTCTTCTATGATATTCCACGTCACTGTTAAGGTGAGTGGCGGCCCGAGCCACAGTACCTTTTGGTCAGGCTCATGGCTGCTATGATGACGATGACGGTAATGAACAACTGAATACGGAGTATACGCGACTAATTCGCATCTTCCCGACCAATCCAATCACCTGAGGCTAACGCATGAAGACTGAGAAATGACTGGCCTCCAGACAGAGCTCCTTTGTCACTCGATCCAAAGACAACACGGTCACAAACTAGACCACATTTAAAGGGTTTGAGTATAGTCAGAAAACAAGGACAGAAGTGAACCAGACAAAGATCCAGACAGTACAGTGATGTCCCAATTAAAGGACGAGCATGTAGGCGGGGTGCCGGAAATTGGCACAAGGCTGATAACGCTCGTGAAGAGCGAATTGACATGACCGTGTCGACTATGAAAGGTCATTTCGAACGGAATGAGATAGGCCCTTCCAAAGGCAAATGAAACGGTATTTTCGAGAAATTGGATTCTTCCCTGACACTTGCCAAGTGCACACATCGGTCAACAACCTCCATGACTATTCAACATTAAATCAACGTAACCACAGCTATCTCGCGGAAGCACTCTTCACCTCCAGACTGCAAAGCGCATTCCGAAGTATTTAGCAGAACGTGAAATATAGTCTCGCGTTGTTTGTGCTGCTTGAAAGCTGTCAAATAGCAACACCATATCGTCAGCATAATCGAGATCAATCAGTCTTTCACTAGGTAGGGAGTCCACACCGGCGTCTTGTGAGTGTCGGAGACAGTCCTCCATTATTTCACCTGTGATGAAATTAAACGGCAATGGTGAAAGTGAACAGCCTTGATGTACGTTGTTCCTGGTGCTGAAGCTGTCAGACAGTTCACCGTAAATCTTAATCTGAGCTGAAGTTTGGGAATAAAGCGCCAACAGTATGTTTACATACTTGGTTGGCCCACCCTGCGTTTAGGCGACCCTAAAAGTGTAGATCGATCCACCGAATTGAACACATCTTTATAGCTGAGAAATACAGCAACCGTTGACCAGCGGTATACATGACGCTGCTCTAGAAATTGACGAACAGTAAGAATTTGACCAACACATCCTCGCCCAGGGAGAAACCTTGTCTTTTCTTCCATAATGTTTACTTCCCGAGCTTCACTGAATCGACGAAGTATAAGGAATGCCAGAACCCTAATGATGACTGGGGTCAAGATGATTGTTCTATGGGTTTTCGCGAGAACCCCTGACTCCTTTCTTGAATTTGAGAACTATTATTGAGTGACCCCAGCACGGAGGGATGATCTCCGTCATCCACTCAAGTTGAAACCAGTCAGCCAAGGTATCCACTAACGTCGGCATGAGATCATCTGAGCCAGCAGCCTTATTGCGTTTGAGAACCGAAATGCAATTGCGAACCTGAGTCTCAGTGAGTGGTTGCAAATCTACTGACCAAGATGCTACATTACAAGTTTGTGGTGGCAACACAGTAGAAGCAGGAGGTCAGCTAAATTGACTCCCAAAGTGTTCCGCCCACCGCTGTAACCGTCTGAACTTATTATAGATGAGTGTGCCATCTGCTTCGCTGATAGCTTCACTGACAGACGGTCGCCTGAGACCAGTAGCACGGATAAGCTTGAAGAGTCAGCTGGTGTTCCTCGAAACAAAGGCGGTTTCCATTTTTCTAACTTTCCCTATTAACCAGGTTTCACGATCAGCGTTTGGGCAACGTTTCAGTTTCCTACGGATATCTTTCCTGAACTTGTTAAATGAACTGTCAGGAGGAATGTTCCGTCTGGCTCCTAACACCTCCAATGATTTCTTCGTGATCTAATGTTTGTTCAACCCACGCACTCCCGTGCCGCATGCTACAGTACCTGCTTCATGAATGGTCTGTGATATCTTCGGTCCAGCAGCTATTAGGATCTTCAGGGTGAGAACTGCTAAGGCAGCTTTCTAAGCTGGTTTGATACTTATAGTTTACTGGTGGTATAGCCGGTTTTTCAACATTCAGTCGTTGCCCAGCAAAAGTAAGAACGAAACGACAACGTACCAAGAACGACAGTTCTGAATCGAATCACGTAACCTATAATTAACAGCTATGTGGTCTGTCTGAGACCAGACCTGATTCGGGGAAGGAGAGCGCCAAGTATAACAATGACGCGCTCGATACCTAGAATTAGTGTTGGCTAAAAATGGTTTATGCTCAGCGCATGGATGTAATAGTCGTCCACCATTATCCGAGTGACGTGATGCTATCCCAAACCTCGTGATCAAGCTGAATTGTGAATCACACTGAATTCCAAAGCATAGCGATGTTTGCTTGATTGAATCCCAGTGAACAATCGCTTGTTTACTGTCGGACTCAATAAGTCAGTTAAAGTCTGTTAACATCAGCCAATAAAACGTGGTATATTCATTCTCTCGGCGTATGCTCCAACGGTTAGCTGTTCAGATGCTCCTAACGATACATCACACAACACCCTTGTCGATCTTCTGATACTGATTAAACACTCCAACATCGTCTTACTAGCTGGCGATTTTAATGCCCAGCTTGGCCGTTTTTCTCCAGAGGAGAAGCTTCTGGGACGTATGTTTGATGTCCGGACACCACGTACTCACGATGACGAAAGGCCACTGCAGGTATGCGCATCCCATAATCTCTATTTCGATTGCTGTATTCCAACACAAGAAGAAGCATCTAGTTACGTATAAACCTCACTGTACATCTTAGCTGTGGACACAGGTGGGTCATATAGCATTCACTCACAGCTAGCACCACTCCGCATTTTAGAACAACCGCCTGGACTGGGATCGTGCTGTTGTGCTTGCTTGATTCGTTTTGTCATTTGCCCAGAGGACATACGCTCCTAAATGCAAGATACTTGGTTGACATTCAGACGAGGAGAGTGTAAAGAACGCTTACTAGGAATCATTGGTGAACAACTTGTTCAGTTCGAATCAATTGAGAGAACTTAATGAACACTGGGAGCAAGTCACAGCTTGTAGGAAAGCTTGTTGTAACTATTATGTTCCGGAAGAGGTGTGCAGTTGCGACAGAACTGGATTTCAGTCACTTCGGTAAACCTCATGAACAAGCGTCGTTCGATTTCACATGGCTCTGAATATGGTGACGACCGTCGATAACTTCAACTTAAGTTGACGAAATGCTTGCGTAAAGACCGTGAGCACCACTTGGTGAGGCACTCGACAGAAATGGAACGGGCCTTTTGTATCTGGAAATAGTAAGAAGCTAACTTCCCTGATCCGTGATTGTACTGACCGTCGAGTGGGTGTAAATGAGACTGTATGTGAAAAAGATGGTTCATTTATAACCAGCCAGTCGCAGGTGATTAAACATTTCAAAAAACAGTTTAGTTGGCCTCAACCAGACCATGTAGACGACGGTGTTCGAACGGTCGTTTATGCTGTTCCAAACGGCCCGCCGTCGAAACCAGAAGTGGCTCTGGAGCGTAAGCTGCTGAAACATAACATGTCTCCTGGACCAGATCCCCCCTCTTCTCTTTTCGAAGATGATGAGGACAGGTGGGAAATTAAAGAGTTGGTGCTTATCAACAATAATTCCCTTTTTCATAAGAGAGGCTGGAAGTCTGTACGACAACCGCAGAGAGATCAGTCTAGTACCTTTTGTCTCTAAGTTGCTCACTGGCCTCAGTTTACGTTCGCTCATCAAGTCCAGAGAAAGTCAGATACTCGAAAAACTAAGAGTATTCCAATTCTGTCGGGGTTACTTTGAACACACTTTCACTTTGCGACGAATCTTGAGACATCGGCACTCTTATAGTCAGCCGACGATCGTGGTCTCTTTTTATACTTGAAGACTTGTTTTCAATTCGTCTGCTCGTAACGTTCTCTGGAACTGCCTTCTGCCCAAGGGAACTTCAAGGAAACATGTGAATCTGCTGTGATCACCGTACGCCCACTCTGTAAGCAGGGCGAGGGTTTATGGATAATTGTCTCTCTCAGAAGTGTCCGTCGAGGGTGTCCGATCTCATCCTCCCTATTCGCTTTTGTCGTGGATGACATTCTGGAGGGTGCGCTTGAGTAATCCAATAAGTTTGGTGTTGTGCTTCTTCCTGACGCAGGGTTGACCGACATAGCGTGTGCGAATGACATTATGTTGGTTAGCCCCTCTGCGGCAGATATAAAGACTGCTGAACAAGGTGCGTGATCGGACTGGTTCGTATGGAATGCGTCTCACACCTTCAAAGTACAAAGTGCTTCGAGCCACAGTACTTGCTGGTCAGACCCATGACTGTTGTGATGACGATAAGGGCTTCGAAGTCGCTTATGCGGAAACGGCACCATCATCCACTGTTTGGATTAACAACGTTCCGTCCGAACTACCGCAACATATTGTCTCTTCACATGCACATACTACTGACGAAACTGGAATTTACGCATTTTTCTCTGCTTGTTGTCATCATTGTCTTCCATTTGATTTCCATTCAGCTGCTAAGTTGTCCTTAACACTTCGAAAGTTGATTGTGTTTGCATCCTGGATGTTTGTCCAGTGCACTGCATGAGAGAACCTCTGTTGTCGGAATAAATTCTTGCTAGACCTGATGAAAGTAGATTGGTGTACGTGCTACTGTGCTTTCAAGCATCTAAACGGTGAGCACGACCAACAGTTCAACTTTTTACAATGCAAACAATTATTGACAAGAACAACCCCTGTAAAAAAAAGCTCGCAACTTTCTGTCTTCCTCCTGCGATTAAGTGAAACGATAGGAATGGTGACTTTACTGGTTGTGCCAAAAATGTCACTTTTGCCGTAGATTTGACACACTTCGCTTTACACAGCCCCACTGTGGCTGTGAGGTATTATCCGATTGATGTAAAGTGCGACATAATGGCCTGATCATGGTATTTTGATTCCATAAAGCGGCGCATGACAGGTTTAAATAATATTATACGCTTTATACAATTGTATCTACCGCCTGCAGTCAACTTTGAAATTATGTGATAAAGAAACGTTTTAAAGTGCCTGTCTCTTTGAAGTGCAGCGCAACTATTTTCGAACAAACTTTGTAATTAGTTAGGTGTTTTTTGGTTCCCCGAGCATTTGACATTCTTTACTTTGTCAATATGAGGAAAGATTCCGCTCTAGCCAATCTGCTGCGGTTGTTAGACTGGACCCTTTGGGCGGTCTGGTCTTTGTAGATGCATGCCTTCAGGTCGGTGATAAGGTGAACCGCGTGCGAACAACAGCACTGTGTTATTGTGGTTGCCCTAATATGGACTTCAGTCCAACGGAGTGGCACCAGTTGCAATTGGTTGATGATCAAGCACGTGACCGTGAATTAAATAATTAGCTGCTTTATGTTCGTATTGTGCTCGTAATAAAGGTACGTGAAGGTTCCCATGTGGCAGTATTTCCGCTTGTGTTCCACAGTAGTACTCGGACGATGAAGATCATACGATGCATATATCTGTAGCGGTCCACCTTTATAATTCGACACCAAACCTTGCCCGGTCTTTTTAGAATAAGGCCATAAACCTGAGCACTCAACTGGCCTGTTAGAGCGATTCTGCTCGGCATTAAGCTTGCTGTCTGACCGCCCATCCATGCGGTTCCCTCAGGGGCCCTAGTGACGATGTGGCTTTATCTGGTGAGCGAGCCAAAGTGGAGGGTCACTTTGGGTTAAAAACTGAGCAACACCCGTTCAATTAGACCCCAGCGAACAATCGCGTGTGTTGCCGGCTTCAGTATACTAGTTAAAGTTTGTTGTCGTAACTGGGAAAAGCTTCTCGTATTCCTTAGGTCGGCGTACACGTCGACAGACAGTTGTTCAGTTGCTATCAAGATTGGGTGCTATGATGTCTTCATCCACTTTAAGCAAACTAAACTGTCAGACGTCATTGTGGCAGCAGGTGATTTGGGTACTCCGCTTGATCGTTTTTCAGAACGAAGGCGGCTGGGCGACTTGTTTACCACCTAAACACAACGTACTGACGGCGGTGAAAGACCGCTGCGAGTACGCATGTCTCAAGGTTTATTTTTCAAGTATTTTTCGACACAGGAAGACTGTTTCACATAGAGACCGCTCTATAGACAATAAACGGTCATATAGTAAACAGTTACAGGTGGCATCATTCAGTCAAGGATTGTTGCGTATTTTGGCGTAACCATGTGGACCTGGATTTTACCGTTATTCGTGCTCGCTTCGTTGTTTTATTTGGTCGGGTCATACACTCATGCTTGTACGATAATTAACTGTCGTTCGAGCAATGCAATTATGAGCGACGTTTAGATGGTAGCACCGGCCAACACATTACCTCAGTCAAGTCCGATAAAAGAACCTAGTGATCGTGACGGTGGTGGAAGTTCGTAGTAAAGTATCTCTTAAAAGTGACTGCAACTGTGACAGTTAAATTTTTCTGACGTTGATGGACCTTACGAACGAGACCGCTCGATTCACGCCGATTTTGCACTTAATGGTCATTAAAAACGTAAGCACAGGCTGATTAAAATTTGCAGAGACGTGCGCATTGTTTGGTCTAGCAGCCGATTGAGACGTAGCGAAATTTTTCGTCCGGGTTGACAGGGTACTATGGCTCGGACTGCTGGTGATCTTCGGAGTTGTCTACAAATTGGTAGATTAATAAATAGGGATATTTAAAGATGATACAAATGGGAAAACTTGACCAGGACTACTGGAAGGCAATCAGATATTTCCAATGTATGCGCGTCATTAGCTATTGCGTGCTGCCATCTCCGAGAACAAATCTAGGCGATTGTGTGGATGGCGGCATAGTTCCTAATCGAACAACCGTTATTTCCATCCGTTACTCAGCGGTCAACTTATTCATCTCCTGGTTACCGTGCGGTTTATTCCAGTTATCAGTAATTGCCGTTAACAGCGCGATCCAGCAAATACTCCGGCTGTATACGGAACACATTCCCCAACCGTCATATCTTGTGCCTTTTCGTCGCCCCTATGATCAAACGATCCACCGTTGATTGCACGGTCATTCTGTTTCCTACAGACCAACTGACGGAAACAACGGCGAGGAGAAAAAATTATGTGGGTCTTCCGCGCGGACGAACTACGTCCGTGATCTCTAAAGCAACCCTGAGTGCACATACGCAGTAAATACGGCCCTCCCGTTACCACAGATGACGAACATTTCGAAATTCACTACAGGTCCTCCTTATTTCAGTAAACACTTCGACAGACAGTTACACACCGATTGGATGACGCCACTATTTTGGACTACAGCATTTTGGATCAACAGTGTCAGGCGCTAAACTACAACAAAGAACGTCTGGTTAAACTTGCCACAACGTATACAACCGTTCCGCTCGTTTGATCTGCCGCCGGAATGACTTCTAAACATCGTGTGAAATGATCGATCATTATCACTACGTAACGATTTCCATTTGGGCATGTTGGGAGTGGACCAAAAATGTCTATACCTCGTGTGTGCAGCTTGCTGTGTTACGATGGATTGCATCCGCGGTATTATCGTCATTGTTTCTCGTATCTGTTGGCAATTGGGGCACGCTCCAGTGGAATCGGTCATATCTTTCCGTATCGTAGGCCAAAACATACTTCGCCACAGTAGATCGAACACGCGATCTCGTCCCATGTGAACACTTGCGTATTCCAATCGAACCAGGCGTTCTCCCTGATGCACTGGAATAAATGACAGACTTCAAGATCGCGCTCACCTCTGCACATCTACATCAGCGATAAATGTAACCGATTCCAGATGTGTAACAGCTTACTCAGCTCCGAATTCAACGTCTTGGGTTTGGTTCTCGCCAGTAAATGTTCACATATTTCACGCACTTGATGGCCCTGTTATTGATCGATCAATATCTCTTTGTCGGCGACCAATACTAATTTCAAAGGCACGGCTTCCGTCAGCAACTCATTTTCACGTATTGGTCGCCACAATGCGCCAGATACCCCATTATTTCTGCGGTTGACCTTTCCGATGGTAAAGTCAAACTCTTTTAGTCGAAGTACTCAGTGCACCAGTCATCTGCGTAGATTCTTCGCCGTCTTCAGCCAGATTAGCGGTTTGTGGTCCGTCTCAACATGGAAAGTAGTCGCGCTATCAGATAGGTCCTCCACTTTTCTAGCTCCCAAACGATGGCTAAGCATTCTTTCTCTGTGGTGGAATACATTCTCTGCTTCCGTCCTTACTCGGCTGATGTATTCAATTGTCCCCGACGGTTGTGAAAGCACTACCCCGATTCCGATATCACTTGCATCAATTGATACAGGAAATGGTCCATTCGGTTTGGGGATCGTCAGGCATCGTCGAATGTTAGTGGCATCCTGCTTGAGTTGGTTGAACGTCACCTCCAAGTCTTCAGTCCAGACGAATTTATTTTCCTTCCTCAGCGGTTGGAAGGGCGAATATGCTTTCTGAGAGAACCCCGGCATACATTTTTGTATTGTAGCTAACCATTCCGAGAAAGGACCTTAGTTGTCGCTTCGATTTTTGTGTTGGGAAATTATTGATGGTTGTCAACATCCCTGGTAGTAGTTGGATTTTTCCGTTATCAACTGTGTCCCAAGCAAACGATTGGACTGCGGCTGATTGCGCATTTCTTACCATTCAATTAGGCCAGCTGCGTCGATTCTTTGTGGCACTGCTGGCAGCCTTTCTGCGTGTTTCGACATCGTATTGGAGAACATAACGATTTCATCTCCATACACCGTTACTCCATCCTGAACCTCCAGAATGTGAAGCAAGAGACGTCTCAAGGTGGCTGGAGCGTTGCAATGGCCGAACGGCGTCTCAATAGATTAATATTCTTGTCCGTTCACACAAAAGGCAGTTTTCGTTCTGTCCTTCTGTGCCATTGATAACCGCCAGTAACCGGAACGCACACCTATGAGGAGTATTATTTTGGCTTCGTGCGGATGTGCAAAAATCCATTCTATCTGGTGCATCGGAACACGTCTTCAATTATCAATCTGTTCAGCTATCTGAAATCGATACCAAATTGGTAGGTTCCATCCGATTTCCTAGTTAACAGAATCGGTGACGAAAATGAGACGACTGCCCGTTGACTTATCCCTTCCTCCAGTATCTCCCTCAACTGCCTCCCCACCTCTGGAATGAACCTGAAAAGTACACTCTGGTTTATTGGTCTACATTTCGCACCTTGCTGTAGGTCTATCGAATGTTCCATTCGTGTACGGAAGCCGTGCTGGTCATTCGCATTAGTGAATAGATGAGCGAACTCATCAACACACTCATTGATGATTAGAAAAAGGTATTCTGGTAGACTTCACAGCGACTCTGGCCACTCGGCATTGCTCCTTCGTCTCCTCGCGATAGGATTTCACGATATCACTACCAATACGCAATTTGCCCCTCTCCAGGTCTACGTTTGCTTTCAGTCAACGTGACAAATCCGCACTTATTATCGTCTCTTTCACGTTGTCAACTATTAAGAATTACGTGGCGTAACCTGGCGCCACCTATCTGCACTTCGACGTTCTGAGTCTCCAGCATCTGTAACGCTGTTCCGTCGACCGTGATTACATTCCAATTAACCAACTTTACGGACGATCTCTGTATCTTGCTTGTACTTGACACCCCAACCTCCGTATCTATTACCGTGATCTTCTGTTCTCTCTCAATCAGCACTTTTAACCGTGGAACGCCCCGATGACAACCCAGTGCCACAGGAAAAACAAGAAAAATGTGTGTTAGAGCAATGGCCGGCAGTATCCCATTCCATTACGAACGTTTAGGGTGTGATTATTCACGTACCCATCTAACTTGTGGTCTTCTTGTTTCCGGACGCGTCTTCAAATTTTCCACTGTTTTTGTCAGTCACTCCACTTTCTTTTCGAGTCCACTGACTTTCAACCGTTCGATTTCCGTCCGTACGAGTAGACGCTGCGCAATTCCGACCGGCTATTAGACAATAGGTCCGAACCGGTTTAAAAAGACCTAAGCTCCGAAGCTCTTCGGGTTTCCGAAAGAGGATCCCTAAAACGTTCGTGCCTCAGTACACCAAC
>JTDE01010460.1:2379-12399 GCA_014338405.1 Paragonimus skrjabini miyazakii | reverse complement strand
CGGACCAGCTCCAACAATTGGTGAGCTTGTAATTTTCGAATGTTTCGCTACAGCCGTTCTTTGCGTCTTGGTGAGTTTGTTCCTTTGCATAATTGTTATTTTTCTCGACGTTCGCGTAAACAGTTGTTTTTCTCTGTTCGTGTATACGTTCATTCATATCTTTTCTCACTTCGGTTTAATTGGCAGTTCTTGATAGCTGATAACCACATAATCGCAATCAATTGTCTAAAATGTTATCTAAGGACGTTGATAGCCGCCCGATCAGTACTAATGCGCTGGTGGTCCCCTCGTTTTTAGAAATGGACCCTCTTCTTTGGTTTGTTTATTTGAAGCAGAATTTTGCAACAACGGAATTTTGTCTCATCAAACAAGATTCTGTCAGTTGTTAGCCATACTTCCGAGTGAAGTCACCATATAGCTTCGCGATGTTATAATAAACCAACCAGCACAGCATAAGTACGATGCCTTAAAAAAGGCTGTTATTAGTCGAACGACACCCTCCGAAAAAACCCGAGTGCAGCAACTTTTTCACGACTTGAAGCTAGGCGATAAACGCCCTTCAATATTACTAGCAGAGATGCAGCAACTCATCGGCAACTGGCACATGGACGAATCCCCCATAAGGGAGCTATGGCTTAGCAAACTGCCAAAAGCTACGCAAGCAACAGCTTCAGTTGCTCTTTTACAAACTCTCGCCGAGACAGCGAAAATTGCTGATCAAGTAGTGGGGCTTTTTCACCCACTACTAGGTTGCTTGAGTGTACCACACCCTAGTCCACATCTTACAATAGGCACGCGCAGTTCCGACAGGCAGTCCCCAAGGGAAGTTGGGCACCTGGACAATATCTCTCAGTTGACGATTGATATACGACCTGTCTCAGGTACCAAAATCACCGTCGCGGACGCTCTTCCACGTCCATAACCTCAGCGAATCTGCTGACAATGACATCGATTCGGCGGCCCTGGCTGCCGCGCAAGCCACTGACCATGAGATCGAGCATCTCCGCCAAAAGAGCTCTCTCAAACTCGAACCCGTACTTCTGACATCGTCAGAGGGAACAAACCTCCGCAACACTTCCCAGGGCACACCTCGCCCTGCGGTGGCAAAAGACGTTCCGTCCCCGGAACCCCCTGCAACTCCCGCAATTCCTGCTCCCCATACCTCTAGGCATAATCGGCTTGGTAGGGAGCTTCGAAAGTCAGTATGTAAACAACAAAAATTTCCGTGCCTTTGCAGTTATCTCCCAGGTAACACGACCTTCTATCGCATGAGCTGATGCGTTACCACCCTAGTAGCACACTGGAACACTCAGCCGTTCCCTGAGTGATCTTTGAGTGTTCCAGCTGGAACACTCGCCAAAAACCATTATTAGACATTTTTTCGCACTCTTTGTACTGATGTTGGCCTATATAAATTCGCATGCCATCGGAGAATCAATCGCAACGCGTTTTTGGTACAAGAAAGTTTTGTTTGAACGCACCAGAACGCATAATTTCACAGCGCGCCAAGACGGTAGGTCGTTCATCTTGGGTTCTGCTGTGCACCTTGGAATGTAGTATTTTCGCCTGCGAGTTAGTTCCATCAATGAATATTGCTGACAAGTACTGAATACAAATAATGCTGATGTGAGCGTCGAGATTTTCTGGGTGAGATTGCTGTATCTTTTTTATTAGCTGGGATATTCCACTTCTAGTACGTGCAGGAAGTGGGTGTTGCACAAGTTCAGTGAAATTTCCCACATCATTCCGGATGCATTCATGAATGGATCCTTCATTTTCTGGAACAACTGTGATTTCTCTATCAGATTGTCCGAATAAGTTATTGTTGTATCTTGCTTATCAGTCGAGATATTTCACGTCTAATTCGTGCTAATAACTTGTTTTTTTACAGATGTCATGGCATGGAATGAACAATAACCCATTGCAGATATGGATGAAGAACTGGATGTTTCTTTTAATATATTGGACTACTTGGTAACTGCCCGCGGTCTGTTTATTTCTCACCATGAAAAGTGTTGGATCATAATTGTTTTTTCAATCATTCCGAGATATGTGTTTTTCGTTGTCGGTTTGCTGAAGGCACACGGTAGATTTTATCGTGGTTGGGTATATTAGGCACTCGAAATGTAGGTGGCATTTCATTAAATCGTATTATGGGGCTGCGCGTAATTTTTCTGCCGACCGTTCCCTGAATGTTCCCAAAGTGTCTTCTTAGAACTCTCAGGGATCACTCAGGGAACGCTCGGGGAACACTCAGGGAACGCTCAGAGATCACTCAGGGAACGGTCGTGCTACTAGGGCAGGTCCACAACCCAAACGGCGTTTATCTGGACCAGGTTTATTCGGATGCTAACCCTCTTCTTTCTTGAGTCTATCAAATTTAGACAGAAGCACAAGAATAAGAAAGAAAACACTGAAAGCACTCAAATTCAAAATTGCAGGGTCTATTGTTGCTGGATCTGAAATTATTAAACCGATCGTGCAAATTCAAATAAAAGCATGTTTACACGTCTATAACATCGATTTGTATTATGTATTCTACTTTCAGTTCTCCGAAATAACGTGGACTGCAAGTCTGCGTTATTTATCCAATAATGCCTGTGGTATTGAACCACCTCAAATTCCTTGTTTACGTCTTCGGAAGATTGAAACAAAAAAACCTGGGAAAACAGAATTCTAACATTTTGAAAACTGCAACATGTCACAAAATTTCATCAACTTCTATAGCTACAAAATATTTTTGGACTAAAAGACAACAGAAGTATTCACGGTCTACCGACTACACGCAGCGTTTTTATCCGTAGACCGCAACCTTCCATTGCCCCAAAATGCTTTGCACACGATTTGAGTATATCGTCAAATTATTAATTCTTATTTAACCTGCTAAATTCATCAGTATACGAAAGTTCAAAACTTTCCTGTAGAGGTGGAAGAAGCAATTTTATGACTTCGCCTAGTTTGGCTTTGATACCGCAGAGGTTATTAACCGCGGTTCCTAAAATTCGTTGAATCCATCGCTTATCTTTACTCAGCATACTAGAAATGAACCGCAAAGCCGTAGTAAAGATGGTCAGCTGTTTCTTAACTTTGCTCAATATCATCTACTAAACAGCTTAATACCTGAGGTTCCTATATAAACAAAGCCAGGTAATCAATAAAAACCACAAACTTATAGTACATATGAGTTATTACAAAACAATTAAATAAAGGGCATTGAAAGTTGACAAAACCTCAATCTGCGTCAAGACAACATGGAAACCTACCTGCAAAAGTGAAAAACTACTCAATCTTTTCATGCGTTCCGTATAGATTATAGTGATGCGCAGGTTTTCTGGTGCAAATTTCAATGCAGATATGGTATATTTATCAGGTGCTACCCTCTGTAAAAAATTGTGATTTTAACGGAATGATGATAAACTTACAATTGTGTTGTTAGGCGGAACCCAACACTTATGGTTCTTCAACGCAAGTGTAAAACCGCAGGAAAGAATGAACGGACCCCAAACAAAATATTTCAACATCAGTACACACTGTGTGTTAAATGTCATCCGGAGTATATGTTCAGCTAAACGGTGCAGTTTGAATTAACAATTCTGAAAAGTACAATAAACGTTGGTGTATTACGATCGGATTGATAAACAGACATAATAAATTAAATAAGATATCCAGCTCTTACAGCCAAATGTGACTGCTCTTAAGCAAAATGCTTGTGTACTTTTATCCCAATTATATGCAACGCCCTTGTCTTTTTCTGACCCACCTTCCGCTTTTCAAAACACCTATCTTCCGGTTTATCGTTCAATGAGCTGTGCTCGAGAAAGATGCTTTACATGCACAATGACATGAAGATTAGAAATGTAAGTCATATGCCACATTACTGTATACAACATCAAACACACATTTAATGGGAATATGTTGCTTTTCATTATCATTTAAAGCTTGGCTTTAATTTTTAAACAAATGGTTTTACCAAAACCGGATGATCAAATCCATGCTTTTTCGATGTTTGCCACCGTCATGTTTGTCAGCGAAATTTCAATGGCTACCGTCGGTGGGACGTACTTTACTCTAAACAAAAAACGGCAGTTTTATAAGCGCACCGTTATACATCTTTAAAACAAACTGCCTCTTTATACCGCAATAAAAATGCGGGCAACTGGTAAGACCATCTTCAAAATTATTATCTGAATGCTGATTCATGAAGGCTAACATGAGACAACATGTGGTCACTAGAATATGCGGTCTGACAGTGGGGATACTTAGGAGATCGTGCATATTGCGACTCGGTAAAATCCCTACCTATAATGAGCTAACACACTATTCGTTGAGTGCCTTACTCTTAATGGCACAATGGTATTATAAAAAAATCACTTGTTTCTGCTAACAATTAAAGTGCCAGAGTGTAGATCAAATAACAACGGCCTACAACACAAAATGTTTAGTATCACCTATCCTTTGGTTTAATGGCATAATGACACCATTTATTTTTTCACTATTATCGGAAGTCTTTACTTCAACTTCCTAAGCTGTCAAGCTTCGTGACTATACACAACCTTGTGGATGTCGTACTCATGCAGAAATCGTGAGCTTTTTCAGAGGAGGTGAATGCCTTTCGATGTGAAAGCTCAACCAGGCGAACACTTACATGGTTCTCAGCAGTGCAGTCAGAAAACAAAACACTAAACATTTTACGTGTAAAAAGCGGCAGCCTATCACACAAGAAGACGGATTCGGAACGTAAGAGGCTTGTTACTTTTGAAAATCTTCTCTAACACTCAGCTTGACAGAAGGAGACCAAACTGAACTTTTGTGATACTTCTAGCCATGAAAGAACAACTGGAATATTTCCAGCTTTCTTTTACAGATGAGAGCTGTTATAAGTTCATAACAATCCGTTTGGAAAAACTAAGTGTTTATTGTTAAACAATTTCTTTTGAGCCGAAATATCAGATCGCTGAAATGTTCTCCCGATGCAGTCCCGTTCAAGTTATCCATACACGCCGAATTTAGCTATTTGCTTTTCGAGTTAAAATTTACTTTCTGTGTATGCGAACATAAGCGACTTTTGTTAATTAACCGTTGTGCTTACTTTCATAGGTGTAACGAACCATAAAAGGAAACCTCACGTCTAATACAGATTAACCTACCAAGGAGTATAGAAAAAGTGGCTTCGTAAAGCTCGTGACAAACAAAACCGGCACTATAAAAGTCTTCTTAAAAATCTACCTGAATTAAAATTTGTGCCCAAGTAATCCATTTCATTTCCTTAGGTATTTATATTCTAAGTAAACCAATGAGTTTTTTTCCGGGGTTGTTTCTTTTGGCCGTTCCCCCTTCTAGTTACCCCTTAACATTTGTTTTGTTGTTTTTGGCTGTTCGGTTTTGCGGAGGTTTGTTGGATTTCTTGGGTTGGGTTTTTTTCGTTTTTCTTCCCCTTAGGCAGGGTTCCAAAACTTCAGGAGGTTGGAATTTTTTTAGGGGGCCCTTTTTTATTTGTTTTTTTTTTTGGGTCTTTTTTCCCGTTTGGTTTTTTCTGGGCGTTTTTCTTTAAATTTTTTCCTCTTTTTCTTATTTTTTTTATTGTTTTCATACAGAGTTTTGCGCTTTTTTTTGCGCGATGTTGTGTAGTTTTTTTTGCCCTTTTCGCGTTTTTTTGTGTTTTCGGCGTTTTTGTCTTTTGAAAATATGGTGTCGTTTTCTATATCTGAGTTTTCCACATCTGTGTTTTTTCTTTTTTTTTTTTTTGTGTTCTTGTTTTATATAGAGTGTCGTTTTTTTTCTTTCCATATGTTTTAACCCTGTGACGCTTTTTCTCTCTGTTTCTTCAATATTATATTCTTTTTTGTCGTGTTGTATGAACAGGTCTCGAGAAACTTCCTTGTAGCTCATCCCAACAGTCTAGTACTGTTTCCGGGAGGACGTGGTGATTGTCACGAATTGGTTCAAGTAGCTTGTTTCGCTGAATACTCGAGGAACAATTCGGGCTAATTAGTGGTTTTATTAGCCAATGTGGACCAGTGGCGACCAAAATGCAGTTTGCAATCAAGTCATAAGTGTTCGAAAGAAAACAATACACTGATGAATTAATTTCAACCACAGTGTCTGTGCAAATTATCTTTTGTCGGCAAGTAATCTTTGGTTTTTTCTTTATCCGGATCATTTAAGCGTTAATTTGGTCAGGTGCCTGAAACATTATCGGGCAAACGGAGTTAGTGGGTGGGAAGAACAACGTCGAATTGCTGTTACGTTTACCACAAAACATTAGACGATTTCAAGTTTTCTTCCACCTGTATGGTTTAATTATTAATGGCAGTCCTGCACAGCTTTGCGTTGACATTGTGCTACCAATGTAACCCTTTATTACCGAACAGTTTTCTTCGGCCGATGTCAGTACGAACACAAAAGATCTTCCCTCTAATACGACTAATTCATTTTGCCTGTTAATTTTACATTCATTCACTAGACGGAAATCTCAAACTGGACCGGTGCAACACAAAGCACAGACCGGTAGCTAGCACGACACACTTCACACAATGAAATTCTATTAAAACTTATCCACCCTCGTTTATGGATCTACATCCTATTCCCCACTGGGGTGATTATAAACTGTGCCGGGTGGGCCATGATGTTATAGCGGATACGAGCAAATGGAGGTCAGTTAGGACCAATTTAAGCCATTTTGAATCATAATGCTAATGACGATGAGTCTGGCCCACAAAGATCGCAGAACACGCTTGTTGGTACGATAAATATGTCAATGAAACGTTTAGCCAATTGTGGAATTAGAATGTAAAAACTCATTTCAAAGTATTTCACGCGTCGAAGCTAGTTGCTTGTTTGGGCGATCATGGTCGCCGAGGCCATTATTCGGCAGGAAAAGTTTTGAGGCGTTCGTCACTAAACTATTTATCGATTATCGATTTTCTTTAACGTACTTTGTTAATTTTCCAAGTTTTACAACCAAGAGCCACTGCATATAACGAGATTCATCCAGACGTGGAATGCAAACGAATATTATTTCTCTACTACAATGTGGCCGTGCTTATTCCCGCTTTATATACGTTTCGCAGTTGTTTTACCGTTTCTGATGTTCTCCAATGTGAAGCATCCATGCAGAAACCCCGTCGCACTACTACACAATCAACGGTTTGTCGAGCACAACAACATACAATGGTTGGTACGTGAGAAGCAACTTGTTACAAATGGCTGTTGACGGAACACGTCAACATTCGTAACAACACCTAACCGTATAATTTCATCAAGCTATATCAGATAGGTAAGTCATTTCTTATAACCCGTGCACGTTTGCATATGGCAGAGGGCGCTAATCAACGACTACTACATGAACAGAGTAAATTGTCCTCAATCACTGAATTGACAAAAATTGTGATGCTGTTCAAGTCACAGTATGAACTGAGGATGCGGTCTGTGAACAAGATTTTCATTGTTTCTTCAACAGCTTGCCATTCACATAGTGAGCAATCGATTAAGTGGATAAACCTCGAAAAAATACAAAACATTAGGATTGGGGTGGTTAACCAGTATCTCATTGTTGAACCGTATAACCTACTTTCTTATGTCACATCACGGAACATGTCTAATGAATGTTATTATGTAGGTCACAAATTAGTTGATTTGTTGCTATAAACCAGGCGCCTCCATCGGAATGTTGATCACAAACAGAAAGAGATTGGTCTCTTTCAGTTAGTCTTATTCTAACTTCGCCTCCAACACATTTTGCGTATACCTTGGAAGGGTTAATTTAGTGCGTGAATGAAAAATGAAATAGACTATATGTACATGCATATGTGAACGGTATATTCTGCTATGGTGGACCACAACACTTCAACCGTTGAAATTATAGTTTAACATTGATAATGATAATGGTCGATCATAAGTTAACCAAATCAACCACAATATATTGCATTTGATTTTCTTCAGTAGTACTTAGTTATCATAATGAATAGTTATTGATGTATCAATATTGTTACCAAGCTATAATCTCAGTGAGTGGTGTTGTGGTTGACCACAGCAGATTATAAAGTCATGTGTCGATATCGATCACCGCAGATTTGTTTTGCGCCAGTGTACTATTCTAAGTCAACAAAATTATAGTTAAATCTACGTTTATAGCAAAAGTAGGCTCCAAGCCGGCACATAGGATGCTCATGAGACGGTCGACCGTCCCAATAGTCTTTTATTAGTCACATTTGGTAGAAATAACTAGTTTCATACGCAACGTGCGACAAAACTATCCAATAATTCATATCTAACTAATGTTGGTAACCGCTGTCGTGGCATTAAAGTTGATAAATTTTAATACGTTTCAATTGCGTTTATATCGATATTGTAGAATGTTTTGCGACAATTTGATGTTTAGGCTTGATGGACAGGTTGATCGTCCGAGGTATGGCGTCCGTTTTTGTATAACTTGTTTGAATGCAGCATCAACGTCAAAGGGGTATTTGTAATCGAGTTTCATAAGTTTGGTATGTTTAACGATCAAATAAAAGCAATGTATATATTGTTCATCATGTTCAGATGATAACCTAAGGATAGTGTGAAATTTTGTGGGACAGGTATCGCTAAGTTACAGCTTAGCACTCGAGAAGTTATGGTGAAGCCTGCTTAGAAAGAATACTGTATAATTTTTCAGTTTCATTTTTGCTTTATCTCGATTATTGACAGATATATTGAATTTCAAACAAACCAATAAAACTTGTATTATTATGGCTCACCTTTGAATTTTATATTTGTTCAAGAGGGCATACTTAGGCTGCCCGATGTGAATTAGCAAATGACTGTAGTATTATTGGAATGCTTGGAAAGAATACCGTATTACTGTTTTGTTTCACTTTTGCTCTACCTTAATTATGCTGAATCCTATCCGCAGGGAGTAAATGCTGTCTTGAGCAGACCGTTAACATGTGAGTTTGGATATATTCTGAATGGTAATTAACGGAGTATATCATAATACATGAAATATGCTCACTTTGTTGTAGGAAAAAGTTTGTTTTAATGTGCCAAACATGTTTATCAGGGACGTTAATGAGTTGCGATGTTTCGAAGGAAAAATGCGCTAACGAGGTAGCTGAAATTTAGACTGGTTAAATTGAAGTTTTAGCAACAAAAGAATGGAAAACGTGCACAGTATTAAATGTACAACGTTTTTCTGTAAATTGTGCATTCAATAATCCATTAAACTGTTGATGACAGCTGACTTACATGTGAGGTTGTATAATCAACACCATCTGGAAATGGGAACTCCAGGTATTTTGCGACACTGTGGGCAAGTATATACGACTGCGGTGAGTGATTTTCGGGCAAAATTTGAGCTTTATCCTGTTTGGTTTGATTACCAGAACTACTGCTCACTCTATTCGGGCATAAGCTGGTTTGGCATTACGTCAGCCAGGAATTGGGTGAAATTATGAAGTATTATGCACCACATAGCATGCTGAACGTCACAGGTCTATAATTAAACGCACTGACATCTATGCTGGACGGTCATCCTACCTACATTCAATAGTCACAACGCCACGACCTATGGTTGGATTCACTGACGTCTATACTCGACAGTCAGCCTACATGCACCCTATAGTCACATCACGAAATAACTCAAACAAGCGACGGAGGGAAGCGTACTTTTCACTCCGAACATAACTATACATCACGGGTCTTCCATGGCCCATCCCGTCTGTGACAACAAATTGATAAAGCTCCAAGCTACAACCGCATATGTGAATTGATATAGGACCCACTTGTGGCGGTTGGTTCCATGCGTGGCATCGACGTTGACCACATCGGGAAAACGTCCAAGCAAATGTACCTGCTCCTTCCGCGCAAAGCATATGTGCGTGTATCTCTTATCATCGTTTTTCTCTACGTGGTCGAGAATTTGGGGCAAGTTTTCTGCAACATCAACGTACACAAACCAACTTACTTATCATCGGAGGTTTTAAACGATGACGGATGTTGCAAATATCCATTGTCGTTAGATACTTGCCATAGACATCCGCA
>JTDE01010459.1:1521-11948 GCA_014338405.1 Paragonimus skrjabini miyazakii | reverse complement strand
GGTTCCGGGAGCTGTACTCAGGCAGTTTTGAGGCAACAATGTGCTCGGTTTTAGTGTCATTGTCTGCAGTGTCGTCACGTCGGGCTCACCAATTAATGTAGTGGATCAAAACAGTATGTGGAACATGTGTGAATTCGAGGTCAAAATATGATGAAAAGGAAAACAAATAACTCACAATAGGCCGTAGAGGTACATTGGTTTAGTGTTCCACTACACCAAATGAAGATTTCCATTAATGCTATCTGACGTGCCTCTCAAGTAATCTCGATGCCACGGCCAAGATGATTCCAACGACGGAGAAATAAATTTGCCGAACTAAATAGTTAATTCCGCTGAATTCTAACTCTCCCAAAGACTTGTACGCCACCGACCGTGAACGCAGACAGAACGCAGAACTCGCGAACTCTGAAGTGTAATTTTTGGAAATTATTGATTACTCAGTGGATCGATGAACCTCGTTCACATCATGTGTACGTTCGATTAATCTCGTTCACATCATGTGTACATGTGAGGTTGAAGAGGATGAAAAGGTATGAACAACAATAAAAATTATGAAGTGGAAAATAGTGTATAAAACGCTATACAGTTTATTGACTTTTGTTATTCGTGTGGCCAAAAAGCTCGATATTTTTAATCCATTTTTTTTCGCTTCACTACTATGTCATCTGATATTGAACAGGAAACAACTGCCTCGGAGAACACCGTCAAGATTAAACCTCCTGAGTTTGGCAGTAGAGACCCCATGCTGTGGTTTGCACAAATTGGAGTTATTTTTTACTTTCGGCGATTCCGCTCATAACACACCATGTATTATTATGTCGTCTCGAATTTTCCGGAGACTGTGGCTGCGCAAGTTAGGGAAATAACTGATCAGCGTTAAGATGAGAACCGTTATATTGTCACCAAATCGGCTATTATTAACAGGACGACAGCTTCAAACGAAAACAACCTTCACAGGCTCCTTGCCGGCATCAAATCGATAGATCGTATTCCTCCATAGTTGCCTCGACACATTACTAAGTTTTCAAACAGGCAGACTGTCAACGATCCGGTGTTGAGAGAGTTGTGGCTTTAGAACATCCCACGCGGGCTCCGTCATACATTGGCTGTTTTGGAAAAGGACAAACCGTTGACCAAGTTAGCAGAGTTGACTGACCAGGTACATCACAATTATGCCCCTCAGCAAGTATCCCAATTGCAAGCGTCTTGCAGCCGCGACACTCTCCAGCAGGAAGTTTCAAACCTGAGAGAGCAGTTTTCACAAATGTCCTTACAGTTAGACCATCCGACGAAACTGCTAGCAGTCAAACATTCACCAGCACCCTCAAAGTCCTCCCCACGACAGTTCGATAGGAGTATGTTCTATTACCATCGTCGATTTAGAACTCGTGCTCGTCGTTGCAACCAGCCCTGTTCCCACCGGAGTGAGCAAACATCAGACGGGAAACAATCAAGCCAGTCAGTAATGGCGACTGTTGACACTGGCCCTTAATTACGTCGCCTCTTTCATGTATTCGACCGCTCAACGTCCCTTAAGTTCCTCGTTGGCATGGACGCTGAGGTTAGTGTTATTCCACCCACTGGTGACAAACATAACCTCAATCCGGTGTCATATACCCCACAGACCGCTAAACACACCGCCATTGGGATATAAGCAGAGAAACTATCCGCAGTCGGCAGTCACACTGGATACCGTTGCAGTTGTAAAACATCCAATTAATGGCGTTGATGTCCTCAACTTCTGTGGACTCGTGATGGACTTGAGGAGCCAGAAGACATTTGGGCAATAAAGTTGTTGATTATGCTGAGGTTTGTTGCATCATTTTGAGATTGCCGTGCTTTGTTTGTTTAGCGTTTAAGGGTGGCCCAATGTTTCATCATGTTCCCTAGGAATAAACAGTACTAAGCATTTTTGTTCTCACACCAACTACCGTAATCGTTTCCCTTACTATTATTCAGTTTGAGTCCTTCACATTTCTAACTGTCAAAATAAGACATTCTTCTTCCATATTCTCTTTTGAGTAGCTCATAGATCTTACCATGTCTTGATGGGTGAACAATCATTTTGCTCCGACCCAACCAATGACTATATGTCTGAGTAAGCTCAATTCCGTTTTATCATCCCCCATCACTGAGCGGCTCCTAATTGTCAGATTTTTGTTGTACAGGCAAATTCTTTATTCAATTTCTGAGGACTTTTCACGTTTGAGGTGAGATGTTTAATTTTCATGTACACTGATTCAACTAGTACCCTTTTAAATCCAGTTTTCACGAGCGCCTTCTCATTAACCGTTTCGAAGACAGATTATCTTCTCTGCCGTTGGATATTGAGAAAGGCATTTTTGGATCATCTGATTACGCGTAACTTGTAACTCGAATCGATTCAATGCAACAGCTTTGTGCGTCCACTGGAAGGCCACAGCGGTTAGTTTCTTGGGATCACCTTCGGCCTCATCCGGCAACAGTTTCGCAACTGTAGTTCGACAATTCCCATCCCGTATCAATCCATCAGCCTTACTATCACAAGCGAAACACGACTCGGCATAATTCAGTCCTCCATTAGCTCTTGGGCCCCATCCTTGCATTTAGTACCTAAAAGGCTACCCAACTACTGGCGTCTTTGTAGTGATCAACGCATTTTAAACAACGCCACCATCCCTGACAGGTACCCAATTTCTCACGTTTACGATCAATCCGCACGGTATGACCATTTTCTCATAGCTTGATTTCGTTCGGGCGTACAACCAGATCCTCGTGACCTCAGAAGATGTAGCGAAGGCGACAATTACCACCCAATTTGGACTGCACGAATTTGTCCGCATGCCATTTGGGTTGCGGAAAGCAGCTCAAACCTTTCAGATGTTCATGGACCAAGTCCTCCTCGGTTTACATTTTGTGTTTGTCCATATCGTTGACATTTTCGTAGCAAGCAAGGGCGCATACCAACAAATTTGACACTTCCCTGCAGTTTTCGAACGTTTCTATCAGTATGACATAACCCTAAACCCGATATAGTAAATTTTTGGGATAGAATCTATAGATTTCCAGGGTACCCAATCATTCGTGACGGTACTGAACCCCTACCAGAAAAATCGCTGCTTTTAAAGATCATCCACCATTACAACCCCAGAAAAGCCTACGTCGGTTTCCAGGCATCGAAACCTACTACTGTCGCTTTATCCCGCACTGTTCAGAGTTGTTGAAACCCCTCACGGATTCGTTGAAGGATAACTCCAAGCACTTTGTTTTACCGCCTCCGGATATGGCTGCATTTTTCGCAGCCAAAGACGCGTTATCGCAAGTTACGACTCGAAGGTTCAAAGCACATTTTACAGACCGATGCATTTCAGTCAGCTGTCGGCGCGGTTTTGCAACACATCATGAACGGTCGAGTCCAGTCTTTATCATTTTCTCCCGCAAGCTTCGATAAGTGAAAACGCGCTATAGTACCTTCGGTAGCGAGTTGCTGGCTGTCTGTCTAGCCAATAAACACTTCCGTCACGTGCTGGATGGCAAGCGTTTTGCCACCTTACGGATCACAAACCGCTTATTTATTCTTTCAACGCTAGGTCCGCCCGTTATCCTCTGGGGGTAATTCGACAATTGGTCTACAGTTCCCAGTTTACAACAAATACAATACATCGCAGGAGATAAAAACACCGTCGCTAATGCCTTACTCAGAGGTGCCTTACGTGGCCTACGCTGAACGGATCCCATCGATTTAAAGGAATTAGCTCGATAATCAAACAACCTGGAGTTGCAGCAGTGTTGCACCTCTTTTTGCTAAAGCTTCGGAAGTTGTCTCTAGCCAACTGCGAAGACAATCATGTGCGATACCACGACAGTCAGCCCTCGTTCAGACGTTCTGCTTTTAACAGTTTCCACTTTATGTCCCATCCCAGCATTCGTGCCACCGTCAAGCTGTTTTCAGACCTATTCGTATGTCCGAACATGCATAAAGACATACAAGACTGGGCGAGAAATTGCCTTGATAGTCAGAACAGCAAAGTCTACCAGCATACCATCAAGGACCCCGGTACATTCACTAACCCGGATGCACGTTTCAGTCATGTCTATGTTGAAATAGTCTGGCCGTTGCCATATTCAAATGATCATCGGTTTATCCCGACGTGACTAGTGGCAACACCTCCCCAACACGGATACCGAAACAGTTGCGCGAGCATTCATGGACGGCTGGATCGCAAACCATGGTGTACCAACAAGTGTAACCACTGAAAGATGCATACAATTTCAATCAGCGTTGTTTAGATACTTCAACCACTTATTCAGAGTCGACCACGTCAAAACCACCGCGTAACATCCGACAGCAAATGATCCGGTCGACCGCTTCCATCGACAGGTGAAGGCCGCTTTGAAAGCCCAACTAGACCCCCAACGCTGGACCGATCACTTACCATATGTCATGCTTGGAATTCGGTCGACTGTTGAGGAGGGCAGTGATTGCACGACTGCAGAATTAGTTTATGGTACGACACCTCGCCTCCCTGATGAACTGTTGTGCCAGTCGCACGCTGGCCAAACTAATGTTGACGCTACCACCTTCGTTCAACATTTCAAGTCATCTACAGCAAAAATCTGGTCCCAGCACACCAGGTTAAACACCAAACAGGAACAAAAACACTTCAATATGGACTTTTGTAATTTTGTTTTCGTTCGTGTCGAGGCCGTTAAGGCCCCTCTTGAAAAACCATACTAGGGACCATGCCGTATGATTAACCGGTTCCGAAATATATCCCAGGACACAATGAGCATTAAAAGAATTAGAGTTTCTCAATTCCAGCCCCACTAAGATTTTCCCACTGATTCTAATATCGGTCTCACTCCTAGTGACTTGCAGTCTACCCAGCTCATGTGTTACGAACAACCCGTACCTTCTCAGTTCAATCCGAGAACCCCTGCTGATCTTCCCCAAAGTTTCTCGGGCCGAACGGTCAGATGGCCAGTAGTTTTCAGAGAGTATTATGCTTAACATTTCTTCATTTTCATTGGGCGATTTAATTGTTAAAAAGCTCTAGGGATGGAGTTCTGTAGAGTATTGTACATATTTTTTGTTTTGTTTTATTTTTATGTATAGTCTACACCACTCGTCCTTGCACAAAGTGGACACCACTCGTTTGAATTGGCTTGACTCAGCAATCCACTTGTTCGGTGCGCGCGTTTTGTCTCCCTGGTGCTCTTGTCCCACCTAGGTTGGAGTTGCCTATAGTAAGCTATTCAGCGACTGAATTTTGAACCGACTATTTGTGTTTATTCCTTTGTATAAGACCCAGCTCCGTCACACACTGCTAGTATCCCGCGGGATTCGGCGGGCAATGTGTAAAATGATGAAATTAAAAATCCAACTAGTTCATTATGACACAAGTAAATGTCAGTTAATTTCACCTCAAAAAATTGGTCATAATTTCCATCAATTTCAGCGACGTTTGTTTAAGCGCTCTCATAACTTCGGACATGTTCTTTTAGCTGCGCTCTAGCGATCGTTGAGGTAAGTGCGGGATAGGTTGAACGTTTTTGTTCGTAGTTGAGAGTATAGATGAGGTTAGCTTACTTCGCACATCCTAGTGTTAAATGTAGAGAGAGTACGTTCATTTTGTTATTTTATTTCCGCTCTACCTACAAAGTTTACGAAGATATGGAATTTCAAACAACCATAAAACATATTATTGTGGTTCATGTTTGAATTTTGTACAAGTTCAGCAAGGAATATTTGGGGTACTCTATATGAACTGCTATATATCTGTAGTGTTATTAGAATGCCTAGGACTACCATGTTTTACTTTTGCTCTACCTCAATTATTTACGAAGATACGCTGTTTATACTTCATCCTTGCAACGTTACCTTGCACCTATTTTGATTTTCCGTGGACTCTATGAGAGAAATCGGGTTGCTGGTGGATGGGATTTAACTGTTCTGGTAAACAAATTTGTTTCAGGACGAGCCGAATCGAAAATGTTGTAAAAAGACAGAATATAATTTTCATTTCTTCCACTGATTTCTCTTGAAAATTAGTTTGGGGGGGGGGGTTAGGAGCTTACGAAGCGTTGAAACTTAGTATCAAAATTGCTATGAATAAAACCGCCGGCATTTGAAAGCCTGAAAACGCTTTGCTGGCAGATTTTTCACACTGCCCGAGGAGGCCGGCAACGTTTTGTTACTTGGGCCCCTACAGCTATGTTTGCCGAATATTACTGAGAAAATACCACTGACTTGCCAAGCCTTTGCGCATATTTTCACGGTGGAATATGTTTACTGGCGTATTTTATGTTTGCAGTTTTATAAAACGTATATTCACATTTTCCTGCTAAATTACATTCAAACCTCAGTCAAATCATGCGTTTTCACGTCTATGACATCGATTTTCAACATATTACCACATTAATTCTCCGAAATCACGTAAAATGTAACTTTTCGTTCGTTTTCCACTAATTCTCATGCCATTGAAATACCGCACTTTCCTTGCTTACGTCTTTGGACGAAAAAACAGCGATTTTCCAGCAGTAGAAGTCAACGACTTTTGGAACTGAAACAAACCACAACATTATAACAACTCCAGTAACTCAAAGAGCGTTTTTACCTCAAAGCTTGAAGAGATGTTCACGGTCTACTAATTGCAGCAGCATTGACTGATACTTACTGACATTTAAACTCTTTGCTCAGAGTTCACTCTGTTGTAGGTCGTACAATTTGCTAACCACTACTTGTTTATCTCCGGAATCAGTTTTATCCGTGTAATCCTTCGATAGTCTTACTCGTTCTGTTTCGAATCAAGGGGTTTACAGCTGTCCGATAGACTGTGTGTAAGCGTGAATCTTGACAGATTCTACAGTTAACTAATGTTTCAGCAGAATATGTTTGTAAACGATAATGAAGACAATTCCGAGCAAATGTGGCTCGGTGAGCACATCTGTCGACGGATGCGAGCTGAAATTCGTGTTCCACAATCGGAACTGTAAATGACCCTGAAGGGTAAGAGGGAAGAATGTAGAGTTAAGTATGAGAAAGACGTAAAACGGGCAAACAAACAAGCAGAGGCGGTAATATCTGACTATATAGCAGGAAAGCCACTTCTGGATTCACTGTCTCAGTCCAAAACTTGTCCCACTTAGCCCCAAAACTGTACTATTGAACGACGTTGTGATAAGCGATTGGATTTTCAGTCATGTGTGACTACTCTGCCAGGTGAATCTCTCAAAATTGAACTGACCGAATCAGTTCCAAAGATAACCTCCGTACATCAGAGGGAACCGGCATCAACGAGTGAACTCGAAAACACAATCTATATTTGTATGGGGCTGGCGGAGAAGGTTTTGAAGATGAGCAATACAGAACCTATGAATTACAGGTGATTCAAACAAAGTTTATGTTGATAACTGGCTTTCGTAGGAAATGAACTAGGAGGCCGTTCCAAAGGGGCAACGATCATTCTGGCGCAAATCCTTGATTCTTAAATATTTTTGGGAATGTTGAAATTAAAATTTCGGAAAAAGTATCAACGGCCCATCAATTGTAAATAAACCGTTAATGAGAAGATTCGAATACATCGAATAAGCGTCAAAAATACTAGTTGGGTGGTGAAACAGTTTCTCTTATTTTCGCGAAAACAACATATTGAAGATATCATCGGAAGAGAACTATACGACCATACAATGTTGGCATTGCACCTCAACTAGAATACTAACATATTTGATAATAACACATGTATGACAACGTTTTCCACTTTTCTGTCTATACAATATTTATACCATTTCCCATTTTATATGGGATTTCGGGCAAACGTCGTTTGGCGAAACGTTGTTCCTAGAAATGAGTGAAAATGACATTGTGATATGGTTGTTTCCTCCTTCGGTGTATATGGAACGGCGTGAGAAAAGAGTATTACGTCCTACTCCATCACCGCGAATATTGGAAGCTTAATTCTGTTCACTCTACTACATTGTTTTCAATCAGATTGTGGTCGCGAGGCGTCCATATGAAACAGTAAATAGAAACAGATGAACTTGAGCTGCTAGCTGATCAGTGGGAGGTATACCTCTTAGCCAGTCACAAGTGGATATTCGGAACGCTAATTATCCGTCGCGGTGCAGGCAAATGTTTCAATCAACATGACGATCAGTGGAATCAAAAATGATGATTATTAGGTACCCCAAATGCGTCAAGTACGATTTTATCATCACTTTTCGCATGTGTTCATTCTCCATGTTGTTCACAGCAAAAGTTATTCGGAATGACCGGCTACTAGTGTGGACACATGTTCAACACGCAAACGCTGTTCATTGTTTAAGTCAGTCGGGTGAACATTTATACATTTGAAAAATTGTGAAGTTGCCTCACGCGTTTAACTAAGATAATCATAGTTCAATCTCTTATAACCCTTTGTTTCCAACCTTATTCAAAATCCTTAGTAAACCGCTAAATAACTTTTTACTATGGTACATATCGATTTCGATCCATACATTGGCTGCATATTACAAATCGGTATCAACCTTGGGTGTCAGTTCTATTCTATAAAGGGGCGTTAGTCAACTACTCCTCGTACAGTGTTGTAATTGTCTGCTATTGTCATGCAATTCGTTGAATAACACTAACTTATTGATACAGTGGAAAAGTTTGCCAATAATGACATCCCACATTTTGTCACGATCAAAATAACCAATATACGTTTCCCATTTGTCACGTAATGTGTGCTTCTTTTTTGATCTCACGAATGCCTACTATGCGAAAAAATATTCGCCACCGGAGCCCACAAAATTTCGTACTGATCGGACGATTTTTGAGATTCCTAACGCTGGAAAGTTTTCGAATCATCAACGAAGTTCTGCTTCATTGTCCGTCCGTCTTTTGGTCAAACTTCATAGTATCCAATCATGTCTCATCTCAACAGGCATTTAAGACGCCACTTAAATCGACTAATTGCAAAATCTTTCGATGGCTAACTTTTTTCTTCTGGAAAAACTTCTTTTGGCGTGACCTTCGGTATTAATTCAGGCTTGACCTTGTAAACGGCAAGTCAATGTAAACCCAACGCATTTCGATCCAGTCTTGCAAAACGCCCGAACTATTTTGTTAGCAGTACGTACGCTTAATTTCCTTGTTATGGTTACGGTAATATAGAGATAATGTATATAACTTAGCTAAAACTCAGAAATAGTTTCGATGCACCAGTAGTGACAAATTGCATTCAAGCAATTCATAAATATATCATTCGAGCGCATATATGTATACTGTTATGATGGATGTGCTAATAAAAGCAGTAAGGAGGAAATGGCAACTATCCGTTTCACGGGATTCGCCTTGAAGGTCGTTCAATAGGCAAAACGGTCCTTTTGGCATGAATCCTCAAATTTAAATATTTTTTAAGTTTCAAAATCAGAATTTCAGACAAAGTGCTTACAGTACATCAATTGTAGATAGGCGGCGTTAATGAAAAAAATGAAATACATCAAATAAGCCCCAAAAGTATTAATTTGGCGCTGAAAACTTTTTCCACCATTTCCGCGAAAATAACTCGTTGTTGGCGTTAGCCCACTTTTTCAAGTCTTTTAAACTGCGAGCGTTGCCAGTCTCAAGATGAAAAACGTCATCCTATAGACTGAGAGTGCTTCATTTTGCGGTGTTTCACAGATATGGTCGAAATGGAAGTATACGACCATACAGTGTTGGCATTGCATTCCAACAAGAACAATAACGAATTTGATAGTGAAACATGTATGAAAACACTGCCAGTTTCCTTATTTGCAATATTTCAGGTAGATACCGGTCGATGAAGCGTTGCGTTTAGAAATGATTGAAAATGACGCTATCATGTGGTTGTTCCCATCTTCGGTGTACATGGAACGGCGTAAGAAAAGGGTATAATGTCCCACTCCATCATCGAGAATCTGCAGAAGTAAATTCTTTTTACTCTACTGCATCGCTTTCAACTAGATTGAGGTCGCGTGGCGTTCATGCGGAACAATATACGGAAACAGATTCAATCAAACAGCATGCCAATCACCGGGAGGTATACCTCTCAGCCAGACACGCTATGATGTTTAGAACGCCAAGTATCTATCGCGGTGCAGAAAAATATTCCAATCAATATGACACTCAACGGAATCAAAGATGATGATTATCATGTACCTCAAACGCTTCAAATACAGGTTTTCCACCACTTCCCGCATGTGTTCCTTCTCCAACTTGCTCATGGTAAAGGTGGTTCGGAAGAAGCAGCTACTAATTTGAATATATACTGCATACTCAGACGCTGCTCATAAATCAAGTCAATCGGGTGAAGCATCTGCTAGTGTAAACCTATACTACAAACTCAGACGTTATTCATAGCTTAAGTGGTTCAGGCTGGAATAGCCCCTAGTTTGAACGCATATTGTATGCTGAGACGTTGTTGAGAGCCTAAGTCAATCGGGTG
>JTDE01010453.1:1951-11964 GCA_014338405.1 Paragonimus skrjabini miyazakii | reverse complement strand
AACGAACTGACAGCAACATCGAGTGCTTATTAGGTCACAGTGAAGGTGAAGAAATGACAGGTAGATGACAGTGTCGTAGAATGTATTGCTGTGTCAAGACCCATTTTCCCATACACTTCACGCAACTGGTGAGCAGAGACACAAGCACAATAAACATAGTCGTACTAAATGATGTTGAACGCATCATCCCTAGTAATACACTGCAAGAGACATCTGAAATCATACGATGGGTAATCATATGCAGAACGCTGGGGTGACAGGAGGCGGGCAAGTACACGCATGTCACCTCCTCTCGAGAACAGGCATGGAAGCTCATTACAGGCCAAGAACGGTAATCTTCATTAATCAAATTGCAGTAAAACTGCTGATACGACATGACAAATGGTTGCTCCAGAGGGGGGTGAGGAGATTAGGTTGAGATGCAGCTCGCCATGATCATTATGGCACCGACGAAAAGGCGATGCTGATTATAGCCGCAAATGTAGTATTATCTTTCATCACATCAATGAGGATTACGAGGGGCAATTCTGTTAAATTCACAAAGAACAGTGAAAACAAGTACGTCTCTCTAAACCCGATAAACTCGTTTGAACTGCCAATCACGGCGTCAGGTGCTCATGGGCTTCCCTGCATTCACAATGACCCCCAAAACCGAAATCCTTCCGTCTTGACAATTATTTCTTGGTCTCACACCAGCCTCCTTTCTGATGTATCTATCCAGTCGTGTGTCCATTCCACCCTATTGATGGCTCCCACAGACCTAAGTCCATCTAAAAGCGTGCAGCAAATGCTTTTAAGGCCCACGTAGCCATTTCCACCTTACGAGGCTTAGCCGCTTTGAAGTATTCCGGATTTCTTACGGACGACTGTAGAAAACTCGTTCTAATATACCGTATCCTGAACAATCTCCTTCACCACAGTAGCGGTTTACCGAAGATGGTATATACAAGTGGTCTTCGGAAACGCTGAAATTAGCTCACAAACGGGGCCAGCTGTTACGTCAGCGGAACTACCTTTATAAGGGTCTGTTCCCATTGAAGAGATACTCGGCGTGACGCAACTTATGCTTCAAATCTGCTGTCCTTCAAGTGGGAACTGGTCTCAATAACAACATCCCTTTCTCAAAACATTTTTCCAACCACATAATTTCAAGTGGCACATGGAACTAGTGACTGTGCAGTGCGACAAAGTTGAACATCCATCGGCAAATCTTTTGCTCACGATTACAGTGCATGGGTCCTAGGCTGCCCTGTCCAAGATCAAGTTAAAAGACAGAACTGTTGGAGAGGCCTCCATTTCGATGACTAAATAGCCAGAACTAGTCGCGATCATATTTCGTCATAGATTACGTGTGATATCTGATGTTTCATTGTCGTATGACTGTAAAAGTGATAAGCAATTTCATCATTTTTGTCCCTTTTACCTTCCTTTACGCACCCATTTTATCAGTTACGTTGCTTCACTTATGGACTCTCCTCACATTTTGTCTTTCAGATAAGATTCCCTCCTCCAATCGAAACTTCTTCAAAGCCCCTTTTAGAGCTTAGTCAAGAGTGTACTATTTGTCCTTACCAGGTGTTCAACAACCAAGAGCTTCAGCATAGTTCATACAGAAGTATTGTATCAATAATAATGCTATGTGACGGAAGGAAATGGTTTTCAGTAGCAGGCCACTCGACTGTTTTCGGCAATTGTTCAAGAACCACGAAGTTCTTCGAAATATCTTGATACGGGGCTCAGAAAAACCCTGCCGTCACTCATTCACCAACCTGGGATGTCTCGTTCTTTTTACTCGATATGGAAGGAAGGAACGATTATAACTTGTCACAAATCGCTGACCAGAGCCTCATAACGTCTTGTCGCAAAGCGCAATCATTATCGCGAAGATATGCAGATTCATTTTCTTTACTGGTTCAACGTGAAGTCCATCAGACACTTCGGGAAAGTTGGTCTTGTGCTCAAAACTCACATTAAAGAGTCAACAACAAAACCGTATTCCGTCTGTTAACTCCTACATTGTTTTGAACGTCTATTCATTTTCCAATCCGTCTACCGTGCTATCTTTTGCACTATCCAAGTCATTCAGGGATAGGTTCCACTGCTTTCCTGTTCAACTTGTGTCCGTGGTTTTGTTATTCACCATCCCTCGCCGTGATAATTCAGTCATAATATCTCGCCGTAATTGACTGGCTCTCAAAGTACCCAGAAGGCACAAATGATAATTTGAACCTAGGTGAATTAATTGCTAAGGGACTTGTAGGTTGGTCTCATGTGGAGTGTTCCGTAGATAATTGCTTAAGTGCAGTTATTGGAATTTCTTCTCTTTCTTGAACCCATTGACGCTATTATAGGGGATCTACCCAGCTACATTCTCAGAGTTGCCCGGTTTATTAATCGTTTTTCTTCTTGCGATTTCGACTGCTTCTGCACGGCTTACAGAGAGCACAACGTTAGCCTTATTCTTACTACCAGAATGAAATTTCCCTATACTCTGCTGACCCCAATATAGGTAGCAACGTATGAACAGTAAAGACAATCATCGCTTTACAACCGGTAATTCACCATCTTAGGCGGCTGAACACTGCAAGCCTTATGGAGCGTTTACTATTTATTAGTAGGTGAGCCTGAATGTTAGCTCAGTTCTGCGGATGCCACCGCTCAGTTACGTATGAGGTTTGCAGGATGTTGACCACCAACCTAAAGGTGACTTGTTTTTATCTGTGCGCAGATTTCAGGCAGTCATATTCCACGCTGGAATTCAATCCAGATAACTTTAAAGTTGAGCGGGATACTGCCAACCATGAGTACGGAGAGTCGGTGTCAACCAGAACAATCAGCAAAGCAGACCAAAGACATCCGCAACCAAGTCAAAACAAGATACGCCGCAAACCTAAGACGGGCTTTTGCTTTGAAGGGTCAGTAACAGGTCGTCCATTTCTAAATAATTCAAGAAAAGGTTAGTCTTTGAGCGGCGAAACAGTTTCAAAACCGCCTGACATCTTATCACATGTTGCTCAATCTAAGACGGTTGATAGCCACAAATATCATCAAGAGTGAACGAGCGTCTTGGCACATGCACTATGGTCTCAGCCGGTGCTCAGCTCACGCCCAAGGAATCTTCTAACAGTTTATCCGTTGTAACGCTCCACTTTTTCGGGATTGATTTCTCAAGTCACGCCGGCAACGAGGCACATTCCGGTAACCAATGGAATGTTTCCGCCGACATTCTAAAATTCAAGGGTATCGTTTTCCCCAAACTACAAAGATACTCGCATAATCGTGACACTGAACAAGCTGGAAGTCCAAAATCTGCTACTGTCATATTCATCTATCTAAGGCATACGGAAAAGGTTATACATGCTGTTGTGGCTGACTCATCTAGGTCGGAACGCCCTGAGAACCGGATTGATCAGTTATCAACAACCCTTCTTCAACCACGCCAAGCTAGGGTGCGTAACTGCACACGGGACTCCAGATGGTTGGGACGTAAGTCAAAACCCGGCTCAATCGTCTTTTACCCGTAGTAGGTCGGGACCAAAACACTTGCAATCGTCACATCCCGTTTACCTGAACCGGCCCACCCACCTATGCTGATAGTGCCCAGATTACAGTCACTTCAGTTTCAAAAACGATAGCTTCCTATACATTCTTTTCTCAGCATATCTGTAGTATAGAATTGTGAACTGACATAACGCTCCACGTAGATCAACCATGAACCCACAAATGGACCACCAGCAAGTCAAAGCCTTGTGAACATACCCGAAGTTGACGCAATATTATAGGTCTATGGAGTCAACGGCACCTCCGCCGGCCGACGGAGAAGTCGGCTGCAGACTGCACTATGGATATCGACAGCCATTATGGCCACTAGGGTGGCTCTAGCGCCAAATCTGTAACCAGCTGTGCTCGGCCATCACATCATGGCACCTTCCGATAGATAACTATTGCAGGTATCCTTATACAAATGCGTAGGGTTAATAAAACAAAGCACCGGAGCCGCTGAACCTCTGTGACGACCATATTTCCTAAATAATGACTATTATTGAGCCTTGGCTGTCATGAGATACAATAAGTGGCGAGCTTTCTCTTCATGAGTTCAGCATCCTCCGCTGTAACCAGGACAATAGTTGCGGTGGCGGAGTGGCAGCACACTGAATAAACCATCTAACTGCTTTTGTAACATATGTAACAAATTCCTTCAGAACCAACGTCGGCGTAACGTGCGCATTCAGTGTTATCTACTGCTCTCCGAATGCAACGATGCTCAACCACGAAAAAATTATTGCACCTTCGAAGTTTATGGAAACAAAGTATTTTCCCAATGTTCCTACTATAAGCAACTTCAGCTTCCCCCACATCAATTTCCAGCTTCTTTTTGCGACTGGCTGTCGGATTCCTCAACGCCACGATGGGATGGGGTCTGAGCAATAGCCCTTTACTACTAGATATGATGCTTTCAAGGGAATTTGCGATGACAACCGGTATAAATCATATCGTACCACTGGAGTTAAACGATATTGTCATTGCGTTGCTCGCTTGTATGTGCAAAAGTATGCGGCAGAAGTAGCCACAAGATCCAGTATGAAATGCACCGTGCAAATATGCCAAACTTGAGTGAGATGCCGTGCAAGTCAAACTGCTGACTGTCTCGTTAGTATCCGTGGTGGACCGTTGGACAGTCTTTAGGACTACCGTTCACCGTACCCTCGAAGAGCATGTAACTTTAGGCCTTGCTCTGCCGGAGAAGGCGGGGCATCGGCTGATGCAAAATACCTGCAACCTCACGACTGCCAGACGGAAGGCTTGAGGTCTGTTTCGGCGCATGAGTGCTGAGTGAGTTCACCTACGGTACACAGCACTGCGTAGCAGATGAAATGCAGTGGCTGGAAGCAACCCTGATGGCTACTGATGGGGTCTTGAAAAAAAAAGAAATTAAACCGGAAAGAACTCTACGTCTAATCACCTGGGACACCGGAAGTTACTCAAGATGTTGCAAATATTGATAATTTTGGGCGAACTAATAAAACAAGCATCCAGTTGACCGAATCCATGGCTCAACAAAGAGCCGTATATTGTACCCCAACTCATGATTTACAGTAGCACGCTTGCTTGGAAACTCCCAACGGCACGGTTACTTCAAATAAACATAGGATAATCCGAGATGTCAGAACGTCTTTTCTTGAGCAGTTGTTATGGTGGTATATGCAGACGAGTACCACGATTATTCAGCAGATGTCAAGTTCCGGTAAAGTTATCAATCGGTAGCTTTCCCTACGAACCACAGAACACGTATTCCGCCACATATATTGAGCGGTCACCGTACTGCATGCCAACGGACCTAAAACTAGAAGGTCCTTCAGATGCAGTCCTTTTTAATGTTGTCAAGCTTTCTGTCAGTCCATAACGTCCCAGTTTGTGTGGCGCGTGTACATGCTTACCTGAAATCAAGGTCACTTGAGGACTGCATGAACCCTGGACATTAAGAGCTACTAGGACAAGCTTGTTCATTTCGTTCCACTAACTTTACCTTCCTATCTGTTATCCAAGTATCGACTTCACGGAAAGCGTGGTCTCACTATTCTTTACTAATTATAACTTATCCGACGTATACCATGCAGCTGGCCAGAGGAAAAAATTGTGCGCTTATTCGCAAGGTCAAAGAACAGATCATCTATAAACCACGAACTTGTTAGATTTGCAACGGGCCTGCAAAAGAAATATACTGAACATACTGCAGTCATGCCAAATAAGACAACAGACTTGAGGACGGCATACATTAACTAAAAAAGATTTTAGCTCGATCAATCTCAGCTTGCCAAAACTAGATCGTACGAGAAGGCCGACTACATGCGCCAGGGTAACTCACAGATCTTAATCCTCACTTTCAGCTGGGGACGACCGCCGCTCAAAAAACAGCCTACGCATCCTTGTCCTCAACTAAGGTGGTTAACCTCGATTACTAAGACGTCAACTAACCGCACAGCCGTTTAGGTCCTAAGGGGTAGCGCACAACGGTGGTGTAAACTCATCTCCTCCTCCTTCAATCCAACTTGTCTATCTCAAAAGCGTTCTGTCAAAATGTGCTATGTTCTCATCCTCCAAAGCCATATGAAACTACTGGCGTCACCCTCGACACCTCGGGAAATTCCTACGGGGTTCGATAAAGCGACATCTACCGCAAAACCACTTTATTTCTTCTCCTGGTCTGCTTGCTAATAAGGTCACCCAAAGGTTTCACGAGCAGAAACTACCCAGACATTTTGGTGGCTCGGAAATAGAGGGTAGTTTTAAAACCGCCGATTCTGGAACAATAAAAACTGGCGCAGCACCCCACGACGACGCTTGTAAGCGCTCAAATTTTGATGAGGCATACTTCAATTTTCCAGGAGGCGTATAAAGCTCAGTCAGCGTTCACGCCTTGCAGCAACAATGTACACAAATCCATTTGGTTGTTATTGGAGGTTTCAACTGATGACAGGCGTTGCAAACATAGGTGGTCGTTAGGTACTTACAATGAACATTCGCAATATATTGCTTTAACTCAACAGCCGGAATGTTGTGCTCGAACGAGTTCCTAGAGTAGTTCACTTCACTCTAAGTGAGGCGGCGATTTGTAGGATGCACACCGTACAAGAAGGCGGTCATATTTTGATCGTTCTCCAATTTAAAGAAGCTAACAATTGACCCAGTTTTCCCCCTAACTGCGCAAAAACGTGATTGGCAACACGTACCACGAGAACTGTGCTATCGTAAGCATGGAAACTCAACTCACTAAACATGTCGCAACTCACGGCTTCTGCCATTACATTGATTGTATTTCATAAATCGGTACGCCATCTACCACGTAATTTCAGCAGCGCTCATACTCACGTTACTGTACTTCAAGCGTCCACCGTTTGACTTTGTGCTCAAACCAAGCACGTACAAAACACCATAGTTCTTCATGCACATATCTAAACAACTTCCAAATTCGTTGAGACTCAAAAATTTTCGATTCTGAAGTAGATCTTTCAAGCCCTGTAAATAATCCTTCACCCAAATCTGGATATAGCATAAAGACGAATTCCTCTACAATAGGCCGACAGAATGCATATCAATGCGTACCTCGTCAGATTTATCCATACTGCAACACAATTAATCAACGTAAGACAGGTAAATATCAGTAAAGCATAGGAAGGCAAGTTCAAACCAAATCCCATATATACCATCACAACACCAGTCACTAGTATTTTCGACCTCAGCGCGAAATATAGATCAAAGCAATTAACGGTTGGCAAAAACGAATAGTTCAAGGCTCCTGGCGATTTCTGTTACGGAAATCAGATAGTCTCCAATCGTTGAGTGATACCACCGGAATATCGTCACAAATTCACGTTTGTCTCATGTTATCGCCGTTTAACCGCAGATTTTATCAACTGCGAGAAATGTTCGTCCCGCAATCAACGGCTACAGCGGGACGTTCGAAAATTACAGATTCACCGGTCGTTGGAGCCGGTCCAACAGAATACTGCCCAGTCAGTACACCGTCGGAAACTGATTGACAATAAAAAATTAAATACTGCGCGTTGACCCCATGTGTTCGTATTGACGAGAAACATGTCAAGCTAGCAGAGCGTGGGGCGAGTTATGGTCTTAGATGCAGGACAGATATTCCAAAATGGATAGTTTGACTAAAACAGAAGTGGGGAAAACCAGTCATCCAAAATGCACTAGTGAGTGCGTCTATCAGAAGTACTATTTATTATAATCGCAACACATAGTGGTCGCCCATTGGACAGTTAAACAACTGTCGTTAATATTTGTTATGGATTGCAAATTAAGACCTTCTTAGAGATTTATCTGCTTGGTGGATGCAGTAAGTCTTACTTTTTCTACATCCATTGATGCTGACCTGATACTGTATCTAAAAAAGAGGTGCCACACAAATTATCTATGATTGCAGTTAACAAAAGCTGTTGTCAGTGATCCAGCCGACACAAATTACCCTATGAAAGTGTCAGTTGTGGAGGAAGTTACCGATGTTCCCGGTGCGGTGCATTAAGGCCGTCAGACTCAGCCCGATCAGCAAATCTAGGTTGTAAACAGAATTTTCAAAGAGTATGCTATATTTTCTTTTATCAATACAATCTGCTTCTTGATGCGCAATTTGCTTAAATGGTGGTCCGAATCTGCAGTGGCCAACCGGCGTCAGTTTAAAAGTCTCTTAATTGGTTGGTGGTAAGTGGACTGTTCCATCGCCGTTTTTACTGCTGGCGCCTTCCTCGTGTAGTAACAACTATATTGTTAGGTGTTTATGTCTGGCGATAATTCCTATTTGAAAAGTAAACTGTTTCATGGTTGCGTATGCGAATTTGTATCTGTACGTTTCATATTTAATCCGGGCGATACGAAGGGGTGTACTATTTCATATATATATGTACATATTCTGAGGTTGCAGCACTCCACTGCTCCTTCTGGATTCCATATGGAGATACTTCTATTTTCCACAGTTGCCGATTGATCCGCTAACAACACTGAGAACACCACGGTTGAACGAACTGCACTGCATTGGTGGTGCATAGAAGGTGCGTTTGGGCTTGAAAGTTTCACTACTGCATGATACCCCACACTGCACTTATCCGACTACACACAGATTGAATGAATGTCTTCAATGCCTCCTGCTTAGCAGCCCATACAACAGACATCTCCCACCAATACACTTTAGAGAGTTGCCGGTTAGCTCTAAATTCCGTCCTTTAACATTACCTACATCCACAGGTACAGGCAATAGTCTGGATTATGTGATCCAAACGGTGCGCAAGCTTAGCATTTGCTTAAAGCGTGTCGAGTGTAAGTTGAACTTCTTGACTGCAGAAGGACTGAAGTGACATGCTGAGGGTGTGGAGATTGTAGCTTCGTGTACGGATTTCCGGTTGCCGTCAGCATCAGAGATCGAACTGATGCAGTTAGAATCGAAGCTGCAGGATAGCGACACACGGGGTAAATCGGAAAATTACTATTATGAACAATAGTTATTTTCGGGTGCGAATGCTCTCAACCTACGGTGGGCGATCCTGTGGTGAATCTGTGTGTCACATACTGACGAGAGTTATTTCGGCAACTTTTACACCCAAGCGCAACTCACTTGGGATGCACAGGAGGACTGAGGTTGCGGGTAAATTAATCTACTCCGAATTGCGCGTTAACCTACTGATGGTGCTGGTTTGTAATAATGCCTTTCAGATGCCGTACGTGTTGAAGTTAGGTTCAAAAAAATGACGGACAAGGAGGACAATATAGTTGTGCGTGAATGTCTGCGCAATGCCACATTTTGAAAATCGCTTCGTGCCAACAAAACACGCGTGCGGACATCCGTAAGTTAATCCATCGAAACAATGGCATTAATATCCCCTTTGTATTATCGCAGCAATCTCAAGCAGGTACTGCACCAACAAATGTCTTCTGTTTCCCAGGTTATCACTGAAGAGTCGCAGCCGGAACTGTCGTCAATCCCCGAAACGTGTATTGAACCATGGCTTGAAATATACGCCCACGGACCCCTTTCTTGCATTTATAAAAATAAATGGACGACTGTGAACACCATAGATATGTAGAGTCTGTTAACGTTTTGTTCTCTTGTTATCTACTGTTCTTCATACCCATTATGTTCATTGTACATATAAACCACTTGTCTATTATTTGAATGAATACACACTTCGTCCTCGCGCGCCTCAGCCTCTGCCCGTACGTGTCGTTGTTACCGGGAGTTGACTGTGGCAACAGCGGATTTTAGCACACTGTAGAAAATGAATTCGTTAGAACTTGTTCGCTATCTAACAGGAACTTTCTGCAAGCATTTAGCGGGCAATTGTGTAGTTCGCCGGTATGGTGTTTCAAGGCCGAAACGAGTTGGAAACGGCCGTTTAGGCGCGAAAAGATATTTTTCAAATTTTTAATGAAATATTAAAATGCGTATTACGGGACAATTATAAAGATTTCTTCCAGTATACTAGTGGTGTTGCAATGGGGAAAAA
>JTDE01010433.1:2869-13109 GCA_014338405.1 Paragonimus skrjabini miyazakii | reverse complement strand
CTCCTAACATACAGTTACCACTTACGGACACTAACACATCCCCGCCACATTTAACCACTCGCACAGGTAGACGTGTTAATTTGCCTACTCGTTTTCGTTAAATCGCTTCAGTGTTGTTAATTTTGCCTTCCGTCCGAGCATCAACGCTTGCTTTAGATGCTCTGGGAGGGGAATACTGTAGAGTTCTCATCATTGTGTACTTCATTTTGCTAACATTGCGTAACTGCTGCATCTGATCACATTGTACATTTTTGTTTGACTTGAGTAAAAACAACAACACAACACGTCTTCGAATAAACTCTGCTACACGCGCTTGCTGGTTCTTCCTACGACGTCGGTGTTTGCTACCCAGTTTAAAACATCCTATTTGTTGGATTAACTTTCAACTCGGTTACTTCGCATCCTCAGTATGCTTGAAATAATCTGAATACGTTCCAGCATCATTGGACGTCTCACGAACATTGTAAATCTTTGGTGAGTCCAGTCCGTGACTTTACTCGTTATTTTTCTATCGAGAATTATTGTAGTTCACACATCTGTTCCACTACAAGATCATGTTTGACGTCCCAAAAATCGTGAACTCTCTGCGACGTAACAGTTGCCTTATTAGTACCACCGTACATGTTCAAATGACCTGGCGGAAGTAAATTTAATATAAACCACTAACACAAAAATCAGATTGCTGGCGTAGCTATCGCATTTTCATTCGTGACTGTATAATAATTCCACGCCATCTTCACTATTGTAGACTACATCCACTGGGATAACATTGTTTCTGCTGTCGTCGTTGGGAACGCCGCTCAACCAGTCTGACGCTCGTTTGAATTCTGAAGGTTGACTGAAATTACGATGACATTCGTTCCTTTTGGCGGCCGTCTTGTGGTTGTCTAGAGTTGTCTCACGTCCGACTCCCTAGTGTCTTTAATTGTTCAGTTGAAGTCAGCTTGTGAACGGTGAATGAATCGACAAACAAAATTTGTTTCGACACTCGTCCTTGTAGCGACTATAAAAAAAATGATGTTTTGATAGTCGCATTCACTTGCACATTTTTGATGATCCTGGTTTTTTACCTACTTTTATTTCAGTCAAATTATTCCATTTGTAATATGCGTTTCGGGGCTACAGAGACAACTCGCTCCGTGCCTCGCTAGCTTGACGTGTTTTGTCCGTACACTCTATTTTCCAGGGTCGACACTATTACACGAGGGTCAGCGCGCTTAGGCCTTGTTTGTTACTGTTGATCGATTTTCGATAGTGAACACAGACTGGGTATTAATCTGTTGGACAAGTTCATTACGATTCACGTTGACATACAGCTGGGGAAACTTTGGGTGTGCGAACAAAGGAGCTTCGCGATAGGAGAGACTGGTTGTTAAACCTGTACTTCACCTAGGTTTTATGGTAGAAGCTCATTAAAATTGCATCTCTAATTCAATAGTTCATGCAACTCATCAGGCCAGTGTGTAGAGACACTCTTGGTTTGCCACCTATTCAAACTATCTTGCTATTATTTTGACCGTTGACATTGTTGATATTGTTTGATCGCATGTTTGCATTTTCTAGATTGTTCGACCTCCCAAGGTCACAATTGACATTCGCAATTTCCGGTCGCTAACTACTGGTTTGTCGCGTTTCGTTTACAGCATGCTGTACCGGTCTACTTGCAATACACGTCGTTGTCCACTAATTGGTTTTCTGGTTTAATTATTGTGGAGAACAGGCGCGGTTCTAAATAGAAGCGTTCTAGTCCTCTACATGTGAACCTTGACCTCACTTCGTACACTCTGATCAAGCGTTCTTGGCTTCCGTACTAGTCTACGGACTTTACTGAGCATGAGATAAACGGTAAGGCGATTATCACTCTAGACTTTTACAGCGAACTCTAAAGCCGCTTGCTCCGTGAAATCCCCAAATTCATAGACCTACTGCGACCTGACAGTCGCTTCATTACGATCGCCACACCCGCTCACGTTACATTCTGCATGCAAATTTGCTACAAACCACTAGCCTCACTGTCAGTGCACTGGTGTAGGTATATCAGCTGCGCTCTTGTTTGCATAATAAATCTATACCACCTTCAATGTCTTAGCCTATATGCCTCAATATAACGATGTTTCGGTCGCTACTGTTAGGAAAGTCATCCAACAAGTTCAACGCCTGTTTGACTTCCAAAAGTCGACAGGAGTTTGGAGTTTTTCTCACTTTTACTAACAAATGTTAATTTGCACTTGTACAGCAACGCTTCAACATCACTTTTCGCACGTTGCTCAAATTGGTTAAAGTGTCCTTGCAACGCAATACGAAATTTACGCAGTCGCTTGGTTATACTACTCGGATCTTTAACTCAATTTTTTAGGTCTGTTGTACTCCAAACATCGTCGCAGCTCCGATCGCGCTTCAGTAATCCGGAAAACTCCGCAACACTCTTACCTTTCGGATAGCGGTAATTTCGGAGAATGTGCGAATCATGTGGTGTTTTCAATATTTTGTACTTACCTCCGCTAATTTCGCGTAACTACTGCGTCAGATCGCACTGTACATTTTCGTTTAACTCGATGAAAAAATAAACAAAACACTTTTGAATAAAACTCTGCTACGCACACGGGTAAGTTCTACCTGCGACGCTGATGATCGGCGGCTAGCTAAGACATTCCATTGCTGGATTCGGTTTCAGCACCAATACATCGCAACCTTAATTACACTTGAGATACTTCCATCACTTCTTCAGTACTACTGAACCTTTCATGAACACTGTTCATCCTTCATGAGTCCGCTCTCTAATTCCACTTGTTACTTTAGATCAAGTATAACTGTAATTCATTCATTTTCCTTTCACTACATGTTGTCGAGCCACACGTGGCTGTAAACACTTTCTGTACTTTCTATTCGCAGGTGGAGTCCAACAGATTACTACACAATCAGTACTCACCAACGGAAACCGAACAACAACAAGAACCAAGACTCAGACCCTGTAGAATAAACTGCACAGAAAAATCACTTCAAGCCAGCGAGGCACGAAGTTGTGTTCTCAGCCCCGGGAAGGAGTTTGCAAATTTATAGCTTAGCTAAAACAAAAGTGGATGATGTATGGAGTGGAATGCGACTATCAAAAGTACTTGTCACGGCGGCTACAATCCCTGCGGTTTGCCGAGCTGGTAATCGCTGTTGTTTTGATAGGCTCTCGAACCATGAGGTTTGTACTAGGGGTAAACTTAGCGCTGTGTCAGTCTTTGTCATTGCCAATTCGAAGAAAAACATTTGGCTTCAGATTTGAACACAACGTAGATTTAATGTAATCCACAGATCAAGTCGAAGCAGCCAGACGATACTTCCAAAATTCTAAGAGCCTGTCACCGAATTAAGGGTCGGCGCATTACCAAAGACTGTCATCATTTGAGTCTGAGAAGTCTGCAAGCTGAATGTTAAGCAGTATGTGCCAGATTGTCAGCGTCGAGCTTATCTTGCTCTCTGTATGCCCGGAATTCTCCGAGTGTTTTGTCGTCAAATCGGCCCATTCATCTTTGATGAATTCCACTTAATAGCCAAAGGCCGAGGTGATCCGTTTTAGCGGTAATCCGGTTGATTACTACAAATTCACGAGCCAATTTGAGTTTTATATTGAAATTAGGGCGGCAAACTACGGTCAGCAAGGATGAACTCAACGGGCACCTGAAGACTGTACTGTTGGCCCCATCAATGGCGTACGTACGTACGTTGAAAGACAGTTGTACAGCTGTTTCACACTACCGGACCTCGGATCAGTGGGCTGTTGAGAGAAACTCAACATGTTTAAAACACTCCTGACGGACAAATATGACTTTCTGTTCGTACTGAAAATTACAGTGTTGTTCCTAAGCAGATGAACTACAAAGCTCACCCAAACGATTTGAATACGTTGGGAAAGATTGAGAAAGGGTTACCCTCTAATATATAGCTCGAATGAGCCTAGGAAACACACGGGATCGACTCAGGAGAGCGTGAGCCGACGTTTGTCTAGTTCATGGAGTCTCTTGTAATGAGCGACAAACGGCAGTTGTTGTGCTGATACTGGCATCTTTCCAAGTTTAACCAAATAGAGTTAATCAGGAAAGAAACCAGTACATACTCTTAATTCTTACACCACCAATATTTTCTCGTGAATTAAAGTTTGTGCCAACTTACATACACTTCTGAATGGTGCCCCGAGTCCAACAAGCGTGATACACCTAAGAGATAACCGAGTGTATCACGGGTGGGCCCTTGTTTTGCGTGTCTTGAGGGCCTCGGAGTGTTGAATGAATAATCCCTGTGGTCAGCACAGTTGCCGAGATTGGCACTGTCGTTTGATGCATTAACCTAGGAGCCGACAAGTGCGATAGTTCTTGTCCAGTAGCAGTGGGGTTTTTGCACGATCATTTCTAAGTTGAGGTGGTTTATGTGTGTTTAAACTCCAATAGACTGTGCCAGATCTTGTGCTCTCCTTGGTAACAGTTCGCACTCTAGCAGTGCCAAGAATGAGCTGAGGTTACTTTTGTTGTCTGTGGTTGAAACCACTTAGGTTGACCAGACAACCACTATAAAAGCTTTGTCGTTTGGGCACGCAATTCCCTTGTGAGACATGGACGAGCGGTGGTATCGCCTGGGTCTAAACGGATGTTAGTGCACTGATTGGAAGTGTAGCCCCAGAAGTTCACTGGACAAAGAGTCAGTGAACAGAAGTAGCTTCTTGCGATCAAGAATCTGTTTGGTTGAATGAGATGTGGCCCGCTAGGCAAAGCTGTCAGATTGTGTGGTTCTGTGAGTTGTGCTTTCCAGGAACGTTCCTCCGTTATGAAACAACTTATAGTCTTGTACAACCAACAGCTTAGTAATATGGTGAACAGGGAATAATCCTGTTCAAATAAAGATGATCCAGCTTCATCTATAACTACTGGATTTGTCAAAGTTCTATGCTGTTCTATGTGTGACAAATTGGGATTATTGAAGATTACTTGCTGTTCACAGAGCATCAATCCTAAATTTTATTTTAATATAACTTTTGCTGCGTGCGCTTAGTAATTGTGATTATTTTTCCACTACGACTGCACCTACACAGTGTTTGTCCTCCTCTTCTTCTCAATTCCCACTGAGTATCTAGTGAAATTTCTTCGCTTAGCGTTGTTTGGCACGACCTCACCGTTGTCAGTACTCTACCATTTTAAAGGGTTCGGTTCCCGCCGACTAGTGGCCATTTGTGAACGTGTTTCTGTTTACTCTACTTGAAATACCTCATTCTGTTGAATAGCCGGGTTATCGTTTAAAACTGATTTAATGGGAGACAGCACTTTTGCTATAGTTTCATCAACAATGCCACATGCGTTTCAGTCACTCCGGCTATCTTTCTGACGTTTTCCCGGGGTTGAACTATAGTCAAATTAACTCGACCGTCTGAATCAGCATCGCTGAAATTGTCAGCTACGAGTTGCTGATTGTATTTCTGTAGATTGACGAAATCTAGTTAACAGCAAACGATTACGAGATTTCAGGGTGTTTACGAAATTCTGCTGTTTTGGACGGGTTCAATCGTCCGTCTTTTGAGTAGATAATGTACAGTTAGCGGGGGTTCAAAGGGAATTCAGACTGGAATATCTGTTTCACATCAGGATCTTACGTATTGTTAGACACTGGTCTCCACGTGCCGTGATCGCGGGAACTTCTGTAAACTTCGAGGTCCCTAAGATGGGTCCTCACTTGTCGAATATTGCGGCCACTTACTGGAAGTGTGTTGACCATCAACTTTGCCGTTCAAATTTACCATCTAACACATCGGACTATCACTCACCGTGTGATGCTCATGCTTCTTTTAGTCCTGTTGCCTAAGCCTTTTCTACTCGTTATGCTTCTAAGGATCGGTTTTGAATGACAATATTTGTGCTAGTTGTGATTTATCCGGCATGTTTTTGACTCGAAAAGCTGTGCATAATCCTGGTTCAGAAGTGGAGTGTTTAGTAAACAGAGGCCAAACATTTGAGCTCTGCCATAACTGTATTTCTAACAGTATTCCCGGCACAGCTGAAACAAGAAAATTTTTGCTTGTGTCAAAGTAGCAGTCTGCCTTGAGTGTATAACAACGGCTGCGTGCATGATGGGAAATTATTGACCACATTGCCTGCCTTGATTTATTCCCTTCTCGCTGATCCCTTTTCTTGCAATCGAAATGACAAGCTCACTTTTAAAGGAGTAACACAGCTATCCGATTCACTCGCGTGGCGAACTGTTCTTCCGATGGACGTTAGTTACCATATATCACTATATATTACTATCAGTTGCTTGTCAAAAATTGTTCGCGCACAGTTTATCCGTCCGTACTTTCCACTGCCAGACGTTTGTCTATGAGTGTGCCTTAGTTTAACTTACACTCTTGCCACGCCATTTTGCGACTTGATATATTTGACCTGGTTCGCATAAATATTTGGTCTCGGACATTGCAAATTTGGTGGTTTCAATATGGGGGTTTATGGTTCTTTGTCCCTCTGACTTTTTAATCTGTCTTGTAATTTTGTACCTCATTTACAACAAACCGGTCTTTACGGTCGTCGTTTTTTGGCAGGAATCAGTTGTTTGGGGGATTGAAAAGTTAAGAGACGCTCAGTGCATCACAGGCGCGACTATTCGCGATCCACCACACCAGTAGACGTCGCTGGTAGAATAAGCGTACCCCCACAAATCAGTAGACTTCCTCGAATGACCTTTCTTACCCGTGGAGAAAGTTGGGTCACTTGCACTTCAGTTAGTTTGTTTACATATACATGCATTTAACTTCTCTTAACTTACCTCATTCTACTTTCGCGTATAAGCTCGAGACATAACGTATACTTCAACTGGGTTAACCTAGTAACCGAGAAACACCGCCACCTCCGATGCGTCAGCCAAAAACTGGCCAACAGTCCGCCTCACAACAGGTGAATCGGATGAGAATAAGGAATGCTAACGACCACATTTACTCTCGTAGTTCAACGCAGTGGTAAACACGGTTGCCTCATGAACAGCTTGTCCGGAGTTTCAGTCCCGGCAGTGGCGAAGATATGCACCAATGGCGAGCTCTAATGAGAACGAAATTCGAGTCCAGTGCTTCTTTCCAAAAGGGGTCGACTGGAAAGTCTATTAGAATGCAACAGCTGCGATCAATTGTCGGTGTTCAATTTGAAAAAACATTCCTACAACGTTACCATAAACACCACGCTTCATTTGCAAGCGTTTCTTAACGCCATCATTTTATGCACGATTGTTTTAGTCGATGCTTCCGGCGAACATGCGTTTGCAGTTCCATTAATTTCGTCCATGGTGACTCCAGTTGTGTCGTATCGTTTTTGGTCTATCGCCACTGACATTTTTGTTGAACGTTTTGCAAATGTGTTGGATAATTTCACTTTTTCGGTTTCGTCATGCGAGGTTTAGTAGTAATTTTTGTCTACACGGCTAACACACAAACAGTATAAACTGCCTTCATAAACGTTCATAATAGAATGGAATGCGCTGAAACGGTGGTGTGACAAATGGATTACCAACAGAAGTATAAAGTGTGAAAGATATAGGTTACGCATGCTGGACAAAAGATATGCATCCGGTTGGGTGAACAATGACCCGATAAAACCTATGACATCAATGAAGGTTGCAAGTGAGATGTTGCGTGACTTTCCATGGTTAAAATGCAGGGATACCGCACGAACCCATATCAAGTGGTTCAGCTGTCGCAACTGCTGCTATTAACGCGATATCTGCTACTGGGTCAAGTGCTGCTAATGAAAATACCACCGTTTACGGTATGTGTTTCCTTTATGCAGTTATTTCTATTGCAGTCAGCCAGTCACCCGCAAAACTTAGTATTTCAGGTGCCATCTGGTTGTTGCCGATCTACCTCAAATCGTTTACATCTGCTGACTTGAAACAACGGCCGGCTTCATTAAAACCCTTCGTTCCTAATTCACCGCTTGATCTGCGCACATTCCACAGAACTTCATATATTGTACATAAAACGATGCTTACCAGTGGGTTATGCAAACTTAAGTATGCCGACTTGTCTACGGAGCACTTACCACCATCAGTGTTCCACCAGCGGTGACCATATCACAATGCAAATCAATACAGAAGGGGTGCTGTTATTTGACAATCTCGGTACGGAGTTATGGCCAATATTGGGCCGCATTGTGCAGCTTTTCACAGGCACCCCATTCGTCATCCGCTCGCAGTTAGGTTATCGGTGTCGTGATTCCGTTGGTGGTTATCTGCAGCTGTTTGTGTTCGAGATGAAGGAAATAAGCAGTTCCGACGTGACGCTGAATTATCTTCATTTAACCCTTCATGTGGAAATTCAGCGTGTAACTTACGACGCCACAGCTCACAGCTACGTCAAACGAAGAAAAAGTCACAACGGTTACTACGGCTGTGATAAGTGTGTGCAAAAGGTTATTTATCACAGTTCCCCATGGATGACGATCCATTTGACTTCATCCAGCATTGACGTGTCTTTTTAAGATAAACGTCAGCCAAAGCACCATATCGGACACAACGTGTTACATCAACTGTCTTTAAATATGGTTGCTGATTTCCCACTTGACCCGATACATGTTGTTTTCCTTGGCGTCATGAGATGGTCAGTCCAAATTCGGTAATTCTCAGATAAATGTTTCGGCTTGCATCTCTCTAGAGGGGTATTGAGTGCAAAACAGGTGCATCTATTTTACACTCACCCAGTGACTCCCCCCGCAACTATGGTATGTTTATGTGGTGAATGTCACAACCTATTTCTCATTACCGTTTTTTATTACATTGTTGACAGTAAACCGTACACTTCCGCTAGATATATAAATTACCTGCTTTGTTTATTTCGATTGTTATTATTATTGCGTCGAAGCTAAATCTGGAGTTGAGCTAAGCTGACGAGAGTCACGTATTTTTGTTACATTTGGGCCCCGTAGTTATGTGTTCATTACCCCTAGACCATATGTATGAGAACTTCTTAACTGTGTTTCTCTCAATTTGCCTACCGTCCCATTCTAAATTGTACCATTCCCTAATTGATCGTGCCCGGTATTTGCTTGTTAAATTCGTTGAACAGTTTACTCATCAACATGTTTATAACGTGCATTGTTTCACCCACAGATGCGATGATGTGCAGCGTTTCAGACCGTTGCACATTTACTGGACCTTTTATCTGGAAAGTTTTACGAATGGTATCCCATGTCTCGTGAGGGAACGAAAGAACTGGCTACTCTGGTGCACAATCGAGTACCTGATTACTCCACGCTCACCCATGTATAATGCAACGGTGCACCGATAGATGACACTAATCTATTTGACTAATTTGAATTGAAGCGTGACATGTTCCGCGTGCGCTTCTGTCGCTAAATTTTGTCATTCTTTCTAATCTCAGAAGTTTCGTGAATAGAATCCCACGTCTGGTTAAGGGAATGAAGGAGTCGGATTGTTGAGTGCACAAACAAGTATTTGAATACTCAATGCTCACCATGAAGAACACATGAGCAGATATGATGCATTGTTGATTCATGGTTGAAGTTTGTTGAAGTTCACCCACCATATACAGGTAACGCTAAGTTTGTGTCATATTTGTTCTACCATTCAGGTTGGTCTACTAGATATGAATAACCAGAAGAAATTGTATCAGAATGAAACCTCATGTATCCCGAAATCAATGCCACAACCACGTGTACAACGTCCACGGATTAATCGTGCACCCGAGATTTTTGACGTACCGAAGCCCTGTCTGTTACAAATCTTGTTCATTCATGTTATGGCTCCACATGTTGACAAATTTTAACGCAAAAACATCAACGGGCAGTGAACACTTATCAGAATCATGGTCTGATTTTAAATGCCACGTAAGGGCTTATAATGCATTTGCACAGAAGGTCGGTTTTTGATGCGATGAAGCCCATATCCCAAGCAGCACACAGCCCCATTTTTAATGGGGCAAAATGGGGGCTTTTGGGGCAAAATGGGGCTTTGTATAAAAGTGGGTTTTTCTTGGTAAGTACAAGACATTATCCTATGCTGTATATTTCTTGCAATGTCTCTGCTTCCGTTGTTGCTATTATCGCCTACATGTTATTATGTCTAACATCCGTGTTTTGTTTTAATGCATTAATCGATCATAAATTATTGTGCTTAGCTTGGTTTAACTTAGAACGCGGTAGGTTGGGGAACATTTTTCCTTTCGTACCCGCGAAAATTTAAATTAATAATACAGCCGGTGACCTTGAAA
>JTDE01010430.1:0-10786 GCA_014338405.1 Paragonimus skrjabini miyazakii | reverse complement strand
AACTCGTACGAACACGAGATTTTGTGGTGCAAAGGGAATCCCTGTAGCTGTGTGGGACGACTGTTGCTCGCTTTCTCGCATACGGACTACCACTAACGGACAAACGTTTCTACATATTTTTCTGGAATTGTCAACAGCAAATAATGGCGAAATTCTTCGCCTGTTCATTTTCTCTATCCTCGAAAATCCTATTTCTGTAATGACCTTGACCACTGGGCCATTGTCAACCTTGTGAGGTGAGAATTGCTATGATTATTCAGCATTTTATTTTACTGAACATTGAAAATTTTGAGAACTATCCTTTCAGAAACAAGTGCCCTGAATGTTTTTTTATAAACTGGAATTTTCCTGTTCTATTATGTCTGTTTTGTTAATTTATTTTCATACTTGGTGTATTGTACAATTAACAATTATGTGTACGGTATACGTTTATGCATTTCAGGTTACAATTTATATACTGATCACGCCTGTCTGAGCGTGTTTCTCACATATACGTTGAGAAGTATTCCATACTTTTCATTATTGAAACCTCCAGCGATCATTTACCAAAAGCTTATTAGGATATTCATCTTCACTCACTTATAGTGAACGTTGTCAAACACATGGTATTGATCCACTCTGTTTACGGAGACAAATTTGAAGCATACACTTATGCTCATCTGAGCGTGTTTCTCACAGATTCGTTGAGAAATATACCCTCATTATTGTTGTATTGACTGATACAGTCGGATGCCACCAATACAGCATTCGCCGTTCATTTCCAACACAACTCCCCCTATGGTTTAGGAAATAGGGGGTTCCACTTTGTCAACTCTGTTAGCTCGGGAAAGATACTGGCCAACATCTCTATTGTAAAATATTTATATATTTGTAACAGACTTCCGAGTTAACTCAGGGCCAGTAACAACATTCCCCGTTTTAAGAATGGTCCGGTCAGATTCCTTACATCATTGAACATTAAGTCTGTCTTCAAACTTTGTGTATCTTCTGATGACCTTTTTGAATGTTGTCCGGAGAACATTTAGCCATTAGCTTCATATAATTTACAAACCCGTCCCTGCTATCAGGCTGCCATCTAAAACATCTAAAAGGGTTTGCCTGAAACTGTCTACAGCATATACACCATTTACTCACACCTCATCCAGTATTTAATTCATTGCGTACCCATGAAGCAGCATCACTTTATTCATGTGCGTCATTGTACACGTATTGTTCAGAATGTTGGACTATGTTAAATTGGAGCTTATAGTAATTTTAGTGAAAGAAGCTTTCATAGAATTGTACTAAGAACAAAACAACAGAACTATGTCTCACATATTCACTTTCCCCACATATATATAAATCAATTCGTAGCAATCTGTTAACCCTGGTAGGTCATCAGGTTATAATTAAGGGTAGCCTGTATTAACGGTCTAGTTGGCTGGCATAAAGAGAATCTCCGCAGAACAGTTTGGAAAAAATACTCCTACGGTCACCCTGTATACTCCCATTATAACCCCAGTTCACATCGGGCGTTTTCTCCCTTGTCTCGAACCTCCTCGTTAACCTCCCTATTAACAGTTAGTAGCAACTGTGTACTGGGAAACATGGATTCTAGTTTAAACACTGACACTATAAAACAAAATGACGTCAAAATTACATAATAAACCCATTTAGACTTCATTCATATCGTGTGCCGTCCCCCCTGCCTCGTAGTTTAAGGGAAGAAGGGATGCGACACTGCTGTAACTCTGGGTGGCTGTTTTGCTCTCCCATTAACTCTTTCGAATCGGTGATGTAAGTTCGGTGTACACTACTTAAAGTAACACTGGACAAGGAATCGGCGACTGTGTTTTTATCTTCTGCAATATACCGTATATTCTTTGTTAATTAGGAAAATGTAATCCAACTGTCAAATTTCTCTCGGGGAATAACGGCCGGGCTTGGTGCTGAAAGAATGAATGAGCGGTTTGTGATCTGTTGGGACAGCAAAATGTCTGCCTTCCAACACTTGGCGAAAGTGTTTAATGGCGGGAAAGATAGCCAGCAATTCGCGACCGGGGGTACTGTAACGCGTTTGCGTTTGTTGAAGCTTGCGGGAGAAAAATGACAAAGGCTGGACTTGGCCGTTAACGTTGTGTTGCAGAACCGAGCCGACAGATGGTTGGGATGCATCGGTCTGTAAAATGATATACGAATTTTTGTCCACACGCATGTGCCAGAGTCGTCACCTGCGATAACGCGCCTTTAGTCGCGAGAAACGCCGCCTTTGCCAGAGGTGATGAAATGAAATGTTTGGGATTATCGGTAAGCAAATCCGTAAAGGATTTCAACAATTCCGAAGAGTGTGGGATAAAAAGACAGTAGTAATTTACAATGCCTGGGAACCGACGGAAGATTTTCTGGGATTGCGGTAGTGGATAATGTTTAAGGAGAGCTATTTTCTCTAGCAAAGGTTAAATGCCGTCATGAGTGATTCGGTGGCCTAAAAATCTATGGAATCTACCACAAATACGCACTTAATCGGATTTAGGGTTACGCCATACTGATCGAAACGTCCGAAAACTGCACGGAGGTGTAACATGTGTTAATGTACATCCTTGCTCGCCATCAGAATGTCATCATTATACACAAACACAAATTACGGACCACGGAGGACTTGGTCCATGAACCTATAAAAAGTCTGAGCTGCATTTCGCAACCCAAGTGGCATTCGGACGAATTCGTACAGTTTAAACTGGATGGTGATTGCCGTCTTCGCTATGTCTTCTGGGGCCACGTGAATCTGGTGATATGCCCGCACCAAATCAAGCTTCGAGAAAAATGGTCATACCGTGTAGGCCGATGAAGAAACCGTGAATGTGGGGAATTGGGTACCTGTCTGGAACGGTGGCGTTGTTTAAGGCGCGATAGTCAACGCACGGATGCCAGTCGCCGGGTGATGGTTTAGGTACCACATGCAAGGGTGAGGCCCAGGGGCTGCTGGAGGGCTGGATGGTTCCGAGCCGCAGAAGTCTTTCAAATTCAGCTTTCGCGATCTTGAGATTATCAGGTGGTGACCGACGTAGGTGAGCGACGGTAGGCGGTTCTTTAGTGGTAATGTGATGGAAGACGTCATGTTTAACTTGTAACAGTGAGCCTGATGGATTCATGAGGCGTTAGAACAGTCGAAGCAAAGTTCCGAAACTGCTGTCCCGTAAGACTGAACGTAATCCCAATGAATTATTCGAAGTGGTCTTCCCGTGTACGCACAGAGCTGTTGTGCTGTCCAACAGCTTCCGACTCCTTACATCCACAACGCGTCCAAAGGAGATAGGAAAATCTACAACAATAATTGGACGTTGTACTTCTGCAATGGTAACTGTCTGGGGGACTTGTCGACGAAGACCAAGGGCGAGAGTGAGTAATTTCTCTCCGTATGTCCATATGGCGGTGCGATTAGCAACCTGTAGGGTATACGACACCGGTTTGAGGATATGTTTGTCACCACCGGGTGGAATAACGCTAACCTTAGTGCCCGTATCAATCAGGAAAGTGAGGGATGTTGAACGATCGAATACATAAAACAGACGATGGAGGTAAGGGTCAGTGGCAGCAGTCGCCATTACTAACTAGCTTAGTTGTTTCCCGTCTGATTTTGACAATTCCGAGAAGAACAAGGCTGATTGCAACAACGTGCACGAGTACCAAATCGTCAATGGTAATAATACACACTCCTATCGAACTCTTGTGCGCGACATGCATCGTGGGCGGGAGTTTGAGAATGTTAGTGACCGTTTCTCCGCTAGCAGCTTCGTTAAACTGGCCATCTGCAAGGACATCTGTGAAAACTGCTCTATTAGGTTTGCGACGTCTTGCTGGAGGGTACCGCGGCTGCAAGACGCTTGCAGTTGAGCCACTTGCTGAGGAGCATAAGTGTGATGCACCTGGTCAGCCAACTCTGCTGGCTTGGTCAACCGTGTCTCCTCCTCTAAAACAGTCAATGTGTGAAGGAGCTCGCGTGGGAGGTTCTGAAGCCACAACTCATGCGACACCGGTTCGCTGACAGTCTGCTGGTTTGACAACTGAGTCATGCGTCGGAGCAACTGTGAAGGAGTGCAATCTCCCAATTCCACAGCGGCAAGGAGCTTGCAGAGTTTGTCTTCGTCAGAAGCTGTCATCCGATTAATAATGGCCGATTTGATGACACCGGGCGCTTATAAATTATATATGCAGCTTCCGCAACCACAGTCTCAGGTAAGTTCGCGACGACGTGGTTATACATGATGCGCTGTGAGTAGATTCGTCGAAAGTAAAAAATAACTTCAATTTGTGCAAACCCCAAACTAGGGTTTCTACTGCCAAAATCAGGGAGTTTAATCACGATAGTGTTCTCCAAAGAGGTCGTTTCTCGTTCAGTATTAGAATGCATAGTAATTAACAGAAAGAAAATAGAATTTTTCAGGGAGGACTATAGGAGAAAGACTGCAGAATAAAAACAGAACTTTGGCAATAAGTGTGATAAAAGTCAGCACACGGACTTACCAATTTGTAGGGTTCTGACCCGAAACAAAGATATGAACGCCACCAGTCAGTTCAAAATGCAGTCGACTAATAGCTTAATGTAGGCCATTCCGATCTATGTGGAACAAGAGCACCAAGGAGACGAGACGCGCGCACCAAAAGTGTATTGCTAGGCAGAATTAATTCAAACAAGTGGTTCATTCTGTGCAAGGAAAGTGATGCAAACTGTATATAAAAATAAAGTGGAATGTGAAAATATGTGCAATACCCCCTACGTCAAATAACGCCGAAATCCTTCGAAGATGCATTTGCATATACGTCCTGGCGTGATCTTGAAATATTGGACACGTCGCCCCCTACCTAACATTAAAAACGGTAAATTAATGTAACATCTCATCTTTTGCACTGAATCTGTGGAACGAGCGAACTATCTTCTTTTTTGGGGTGCAAATCAAACGTTGTTACCTGTGACTCATTTTCCCTCTATTGTGCTTTCTTTTACCGTCATGTTTCATGTTTGTCTTATGTATTTATTGGTTGCTTTGTACTACATGTAATTATCCGTCGTGATTGCGCACATCCAAGCGTGTTTCTCATAAATACCTTGAGACCTATATTATTATTATTATCATTATTATTATTATTACCACTTTAGTCGTTTGCTATATGAGTCACATCCTACTAATCGTGGAATCACCGTCAGTGAATTGAACGAATGCAGTTGCCTGTTCCAGTGCAGCACACCAACTGCTGACATTAAGCAGTATGTAGCGGATGTTTACGGGAAGTTTATAACAACCGCTGACGTTGGAAACACCCACCGCCAGTAAAAGCCTGCAACGTCAAGTGAGTTTGTTATGTTAGATTAGTCACGGAACCTTAGGGAACCTTTATGAAATGTCGTGGGTGGTTAGTGCGATAAGTGTGTTGCGCACCATGAGGGATGAAGGTAGGAGGTACACGCATATCTGCTTTGCCCAGCGAGCGCAAATGAACTTTTCCGACGTTTCCCGCATGCTTAGAATGTGAATGTCACCCACGGGACAAACAGGCACAAGCAGGTCGTACATTTCCTCATATTTTCGAAGATGGAAGTTATATCAGTCCCTCTTAACAGATGGTATGGGACACGGCCTATCCGTGATGTATGGGTACGTTCGAGGTAAGAAGTATGGGCGAGCAAGTTGCGTTGAAGATGTTTACCATGGATAAGATGGTTGCGCAAATGAGGGCAGCCCATGTGGTGTTCGCCTGCGACATCCTGTTGGCCACTTTCATATACGTGATGCACGTACGTGAAGATGTAAGTGGGTAAAATTCGTCCGTCATGTTCGTTAAAAGAGAAACTATCTGTTCCACCGAATGGCTATGGCAAACAGTGAAAAACAGTAAGTTGTATCTTCACACTATTTACCGTAGGATTAAACGTGAATTGCGTACCACCGGCTGAACCAGTGCGAAGTTCCTCAATTATTTGTTATCATTGGCTGTACATCAAGCGGGAGTAGGCAATTAATGCACCGAGCGATATTGTCCACCTGGGCAATCGCACGAATAATAGGCTGGAGAACGCAAACTGATGGTTGAAAAAGAGGACACATCTGAAAGACTTCCTAGCCGTTGCCATTCGGAAAATGTGGACCCACAGCGAGTGGCTGTTGCGGGAGTATAAAGTAAAAAACGACTTATGAATGCAAACGTCAGGAGGTTGTCGATATTGACGGGTGAGTGAAGAGCATTCTTCGCGGAATGATCACATTCGCATGTCATCTTGTCCGAAAACATCCGAACAGACGGAGTCCACGACACCATTTTGAAACAACATCTAAGTGCAAGGTAAGCGTTTCTCCAGTAATCACCTTGAACGCTGCAGCTCCGTGTGCAACAAGATGGCAAAGCTTTCATCGTGGATAGCGTGCAGGCACTTGTGAGTGTACTTTTACCGTTCAATGTGGCCTCCATACAAACAGCTTCTGTCAGTGTTTCGAAAACATTTCTACCCCCACGGCAAAGCTGTTCGTAGTTTTCACTCCCGTTTACAAAGGTCATGTCCCCATTGATGAGCGATGGCTGGCAGAGTACAACTTTCCAATTCGACGGTTGGCGTGCCCGCAGCTTCGGCCTCTTGCTGCAGCTAATTTCGACCGCCACTATAAAGCCCTGCAAATATACTTGAGAAACTGCCGAACTGCAGCAACCGCACGGGTGTGACTAGCTTTAGCGGCAGCCTTGCCTTTGCCAGTAAAATAGTGGAACGTGCTAAGACTGACTTATCTTTGTACGACTTCCCCATTGGCCCATCTACAAGCAGTATGCAACCGAGATAGATGAAGAAGCCTGGAACAGTTTTGCCACGGACATTACGGTGACCCGGTGCAGATGGACAGTTATTGTTGTGATGTCGATGAGCTGATTTTTCACCCTATGTGTACTCAAATGACAGGTATAACCGAATGTCCATTCGGTGGCAAGTAGCTTCAACTTACATCACTTGGTAAGTGCACGTTTTGAATGCATAATTTTGTCACTTCCCTTTATCTCAGACGTTGTTCGCACTTTCCCAGTGATTGTGAGAAGCAGGTTTTGCGCACCCCCTACTACGGATGTCGACTGGGACCGGTCCAGTGACAGTGTATCGCTTGCACACGAGCCGAATGAATTGCTAATCATCATAACCTGGAGCGATTGTTTTCTTGATATAATTGAAGAAAGTAAGTTCCTTCATATAGGCGTACACAGTTTTCCTGCAGATATCACCTGCGATGAACTACATAATGATGGATACCATCTGATAAACGGCTTCAATTGTCCTGGAGGACACCCATAACACGCGAAAGTTAAGGGTTACACTCTGTGCTGAAGAAAAGTGGAGGTAGTATGTATCTTTTTCTACAATCATCGAATACATAAGTCACGAGTCTATCCCCACGTTTTCACCCCTGGTGACCACTCGACCACCAAAATATTTTACCATAGGGTACAGTTCGATATAACCTGTAAGGTAGGGCAAATGGACGGAGCAGTTACAAGTGTCAAAGCATGCGGTACTGGTTGGCTTCACTCCTAAGCCAGGACAGAAGCGCGGAACCGTCGTAAGCTTTCAGGCAGGAAGTGCCTCTCGATGTCGTTCGTTCAGCAGGTCACCTCATCTCCAATTCAGCGTGCGTCACGATTCCACAGAAAAGTTTATAACAGTGGTAGCGACGAATGGCAAATCATGGCAAATATGAACTAAAAAATACCACTAACTTGTCCAGTTTTTGTATATTCTCCTATATTCCAAACAAGTTTATAGGAGTACCTTACTTTTGTAGTTTTGTAAAAAGCTTAGTCCTCATGGTTTAACAATGGTTCAACCGTAAGTGTAGTCACGTTCTCCTGCTTAACTACGTTCAAATTTAAATAAATGCATGTTTTCACGTGCACGGCATGTATTTTCATTATATTTCACCATAAATTCTCCGAAACAACGTAGAATACAACTTCATTAATCCCAAAGGAAGTTTGAAACAAAACGATTTTGCAACAACAGAATTCTAAGATTTCAGGAACTGAAACACGTCACGAAATTTCATCAACTTCAATTGCTAGAATGATTTTTTCAACTAAAAGATAACAGAGATATTCACGGCCTATCAATTACAAGCAACCAGAAACACCATGCCTCAACGCGGCAGGCGACCTACTAGCTGAGCTATAAAACCACGCCAGCAGCTTGGAAATATTAAATTTGGAAGCGGTTATCCACCCGTCTCACTGTCTCGTATGGAATCCATCAAATGATCCAGGGGATCGAATGCCTCGACAGGATTCCTCGAACAGTCTGCGCTGGAATCCACCAGCGCCACCGTTGAGCATAAAAATAGTATCGCTAACAAATAGTGGGTGGGTAGCCGAGTGTATGTATGAAATTTCCGAACACTTGGTGTGGCTTCGTAGCTCAGCTGGTGGAGCGCTTACCGCGCTGAGGCATGGTGTTTCCGTCGCTGGTTTGAATCCAGCCAAAGCCCTAACTTTTCACAATAGGGTCCCATCTAGAAGCATAAATCTGCCAGGCTACTTTTATGTAACGACAGTTTTGTCAGACTAACTACTTCCCACATCAGCACCGTCCGCAAAAATCCTCACAAGTTTATGAAAACCTCATATCGTTTCTTTGCTATGCTACCTCACCTTACCCTCGTATGCCGTATAAAGTTCGAGAACTTCGCCAAGGATACCATTAGTAAAACCGCAGCCAAAACACCTCAGTCTCCAAGGTTCGTCGGATCGTACCATTGGCAAACAATTTTCCAAGTTATGCACTGGAACGTATCCATAACTTGCCAAGTAAGCAGCTTACGCAAGCACAGTTAAAAGTACTTTCTATGGGCTCAAAATACAAGCCGCCACCTAAGAAAGTTAACCGGTTTGTGATTCAAGTTCAGTTTGAAAACTTATGCGATCAGCTAAGAGTGCTGCCTTCCACCTTGTCGAAAATCGCAGGTTGGTTTCGTGTTAACACGGTCGATGTTTCGCATCGGTTTATATTGTCACCCATCCGCCAGCATCGCTGTCTACTCTCTGAATAATGTGAGGCCACCAAACAACTGAGAGAGATGCGGGACGTGGTACTCACAAGGCTAGACAAAGGCGTTGGTATTATAATCTTTAGTAAAGCGAATTATCTGATGAAAATGCGCACCGCCCTGGCTGATGCTGGGTAGTTCACAGTTGACCGTACGCCAGATAATAGCGTTCTAGTAAAAAAACAAATACCGAGGAAGCCACAAAGTGATTTATTGATTCGATATGAGCCAGCGGGAGTATAACCAGTTGAAACCGATAGAGACCTGTGCACCAAGAATGACAGGATTACTCAGATTGCCCAGAGTCGGTGTCTATCTGAGACACATCCTTGCCATGAGCGATTCTGCTTACCACAACCTTGCTCGATGGCCAGTTCAGTTCCTTGATTCTATCCGTAAAACCCTCAGCTTCCGCGCTCTAAAGGATTCTTTGGAGATATGTGATATTTTAGAGAATACTTCGGTGAGTTCTACACAACAGATATACTCGATTGACGTCGACTCACTATTCCCAAGCATTCCATTACATGAAACAGTTGGGTGTTTATGTAATTTTATTTTGATTTGTAATATTTCTTTTTCCATCCCTATCGATTACCTTAAAGAATTGATTATCATGCGTACGGAAAACATTCAGCTTGAGTTTGATGAATGTGATTATAAGTAAGTTGATGGTGTAGCAATGGGCAGCCCGGTGAGTTCATCATCGGCTGATAATTTTCTTAGACTGCGATCACGCCACAATCGGCTTCGATTTAGTGAGTGATACCATGATCACCCGCTGTGTGGTGCTGACCCGATGCAACTTCGGACGACGCAAGTTCGGAAAGATTCTGGAACACTTACTTTAGGCCAACTGACCACAAGCTGGTGAGCGTAGCACGGTAGATGAACATCTAAAGCACATCACGTAATATTTGAACATTGCGGTAACTGGTCTAGTCCTATTACACACATCATGCTCCACCTGCTTGTCATCCCCATCAACCAAACGTTTAACGGAAGAGAAGTGAGCCTTCTGAGACGCATTTCTTCTCAAAGGAAGTGACGCCACACACCTAGCATATAAACATTTCCATGATTAGTGCACAGCCACCGTACGCGCTGTCCGCAAGGCTTGCCAATCATCACTTTCAAGATCCACCGCTGGCTGTCCTAAACAATTCTTTGGGCACATGACTTCCTTGACCCGGTCGAAAATTAATACGTCATCTCTAACGAGATCCTCCGGACCCTACTTCTAACTTCGAGGCAGCAGAGATATTATGTACTCATTATGCATTTGACTCCAGCAACTCCACAGAGACGAAACCATGCGCCATAATTTTCAATCTTAATCGTCTTTCGGATTCATCCCCTAAATTCTGTTCGCTTGACGTACGCGCTAAGTTACTTCATATGCGCGTTGATAAATCACCAGGACTTGATTAGGTAGGTCCACTCATGCTGAAAAATGCGTAGTTCAGCTGGCGGAATCGCTCGCTCGTTTGTTCCAGCATCCATATTTTACTGATTGTATTCCTGCCACTTAGAAGCACGGCGTCATCTCTCCCATACACAAAGGCGGGAATTGAATGAACGCCAGTAACTTTAGACCGGCCACTTTACTACCGAGTATGTCAAAGGTAGTGGGAGGCATAATGGTCGATTTTGCTAGGGACTACTTAAATACTCACCCACTGTTGGCACAGGAGCAGCATGGGTTCAGGACTGTCTACTCATACACGACCATCCTA
>JTDE01010428.1:0-11978 GCA_014338405.1 Paragonimus skrjabini miyazakii | reverse complement strand
TTCTTCGGAGGATTAAAACAAAATGATGCCGTAGCTACAGAATTCTAGATTTTAATAAACCGCAAAATTCCACAACATTACAACAACATTGGTAACAAAAGAAATCTTTTTAACTGACGGATTACAGAGATATTTACGTTCTGTCGATTACACGCAGCCGTTCCCGCCTATATACCATGGAGTTATATCCGTCCTACCAGATGGACAGTTGCTTAATAGCGTTAATCGTAATAACCTACAGTTTTCGAATTTGTTTCGGGTTTTCTGGCGCCATTCAAATTTTCGGTCGTTCATCTAATGTGGGTTCTTTCTTAGTCATATAAGGTATATTTTGGACCGTAATAGTAGACCTCCTTGGACTGCATGGTTTTTAGTGTAATATTTTGTTTTTACCATTGTATGGCGGTCGCACCGTTGTACCGTATTCTAGTCGTTTATTGTTATATTACCCACTTTTGTTCACTGCCGCACCATCGTGTTGTATTCCAGTCTTAGACCAATTCAGTTAAATAAGTTATTGTTATGGATGGCCTGGGTTCAAACTGCGAGGATTGTAATTGTTGTAAGCCAGTAACTGAGGATATCCAGTGCGATAACTGTGAAAAGTGGTATCACAGCCGGTGCTCCGAAATGACCGAGGTTGCAGTAAGGTTGTATAGACAGCATAAACAAATGAAGTGGGTTTAGTCACACTGCTGTTCAGCGGCAGAAATGTACTCACGATTACTGCAAAATTCTAAAGGCCATTGGGGCAATGAAAGAAGGGGCAAGTGACTTGTAAGTTCTTGTCGAGCAGATGGAGTGTAAGATAGAGGAGGTAATTGCAAAGCAGAGGGAGGAGGTAGCAGCTCTCAAGTTGAAGATCGACGAACTTGTGGAGGACACCGTAAAACTGCGCATTACAGCCGAACAATTACTACGAAGATCCCGTAGCATTATGGTCCCCAACAATCAAGAGCAGGTAACCGGAGGGTAAAAAGCTAGAATTGGGTTAAGTCGAATGATGGTGAACGAAATTCTTAGGATGGCTGAATCGTCTGTAGCTACTGGTGTTGTGATCCGAGAACGCGGATGGCGCAAAGGTTATTTATTCGACCAAGCAATACAAGGGTTAAGCATTGAAACAAGACTTGGAACAAAACCACTCATTTGCGCGCTGTATTCAGCCTCAAACCGTCTCGGCTGCCGCAGACGTCAATGCTCAGTTCCATTACGTAGCAGGGACTCCTATGGGTGATACTGCACTCTGATTTTCCTTCCTGCACTTTTCCTGCGGCTTTTACCATGTCAAAATATATGCTCCGATCCTACTACTGAATAGCAGTTGTATGAGTAGTATGTTACGGTCGCTGAACTCCACTGTACTAGTATCAAGTGAACACACAGAATAGATAGCTAGAGATTAAGTAATTCCAACCGAGCCCAAAATCGGGCACGTCCAGTATTCACGGAGTTCACACAAGTCACCCAATGTGACTACGCATTCAAAAACGCTAACAGAGTACACGAACTGTCATGTGGCAGATATCAGCTCATTCTGGACAACAAAACGGACACAGTATGACAGTAAGTCATCGCTACCGCCAAAAACTACAGTCAGTGGTGTCGAAGAGAAGGATATGGCCGTACTAGTGACTTCAGTGATCCAGTGTGACAGACAACCTGACTTACCGGGAGATGACAGAGATACTGGATCTAAAAAGGCCTCGCCTATGACTGCATCCTTTACGACAGTAGTAAGTAGCGGCAGATCCAAGGTTGGTTACCTCAGTGGTAAAAGTAAGGGAACCTTATCCATGGCGGAGATGAGTAGCAGCCATAAGACGGAAGAAAAAGCCAACAGCACACCGGGGAGCCAGGAAGCTTCAGTTAACAAAGTAAGATCAGGAAAAACCACAAATCTGGTAACGACCAAGGCCAAACTCCACGTGAAACAGGTTGTCCCAGCACGTAGGTCTTTGAAAATGAATCGAGCGATCTGCCACAATCTGTGTGCAATCGAGGATGTTATCCGACCGATAAGGATCGCAATGGAGGTTAGATATACTAAACCAAAAGGAAGCGGTTGGGCTCTTGTGGTCAAAGGGGCTGGAAAGCCTAAAGAAGTATCGGAGCTAAATATTTAGGAGTCGGGCAGAGGAGCTACTCAAAATAAAAAGTCACTGGGGTCCTCCGCTCCAAGGGAGTTCTAACACAGCAAAGTTATCCGGGTAAATGGTGCACGGAAAGAAGTTTTGGTATACAAGTGCCTGCAACATTAGCAACAGGTGGGAGGAGTTTAGGGAGCGTAGTGAAGGTTTTGATGTCATAGTTGCGGCTGAAACACGGTTGAGACCTGAAATGGCTTTCGGGGAACTGCCTTCTAGAGGACCTTTCCGCCTACAGGCAGGACCGCAAGGAGAAACGCGTTGGTGTACGTTCTTGCACTTGGTAAGCAATCGTTACAAGCAGTAGGAGGCCACTTCTCGCTAAAAATCACGAACGTACATGCAATTTCCTGCTACATTTAGGAGGATAACAAGAGATTGCTTAATTTCAACGCCAATTGGGGACCACTGTCTAGCAGCAACGAGAATAAGCTTCTGTTAAATGTCTTAATCGCTTTGACTAGTGATTCAGTGAATTAAGTGGCAGCTGGGGACTTCAACCTCCCGAACATCCCTTGAGACCATGGAACAACCAGGACGAATATTCCCGAAGGAATATTCCTGGACTAGTTGCACTCTGATTCATTAAGGCAACATGTTCAGGTTCGTACTGGGTTCCCACACGGGCATGTATCATTCGTGTTGGAGCTAATAGTGACTCGATATGAGCGGCGTGCAGTAAACCTGGCAAGTGAGTCTCCGCTTAAGAAGAGTGATCATCGTGTTTTGAGCTTCGAATTCCGCGCGACGAAAAGGTCTCCCCTGAAATTATTTATTCGTCATTTTGGTCTCATGGATATCGCACGGCTTTTTGAAGTGGCACGGAGCACGGTTTGGGCTCCTGAGGAGGAAAACGTCTTTCAAGAAGATATGCGGAAAGTCATCAAAGAAGGGCATATAGTACCCATGGACCAGTTTGTGTCCCTAACACCAAGAAGAGCACGAAATCGTCTACCCTAGTGAAGACAAACGGTGCGTAGAGGAATTATCAAGAGAAACAAATGTTGGGAGGAATACAAAAAATCATAGCCATGTTAACTGGCTGAAGAATAACGTTTTTAGAAATGCATCTTGCGAGGCCCAGTGCCTGGCAAAATACCGCTTTGAGGCGGGCATTGTGCGCAAGGCAAAAGCGGCTCCAAAGCACTTCTACTCGTATGTACAATCCAAAGGAGCCTGCTGGCAAGAAGTAGGGGCTCTGTTGACAAAAGAGGGTAAACCAGCCGCTGGTGGAACAGAGAAAGCCAACCTCCTTCGTGAAGTTTCTCCAGAGGGTTCACAAGAGGGACGATGGCAACAAAGGCCTATCAAAAGTGGTAGAGTACAGACCTCAAAGCAGAATGAACAATATACTTATCATTGAGTACGGTGCCTACTGGATAATGATGTTTCAAGTTTGCAACATAAGGATAAGTCGACGGTGTTCCATAAACGCTACCAATCTGGTTCTAAGAAGCCCATTACAAGAGCCAATGCTTCGCAGATGAAAACGAACGATTGGTTCTTCACTGCTTCTAAGCCAATTAACAACTATAATAGATTTCACACTTTCCATGCATTGCCCAATAGCTCCACAACACCCCATACTTCTATCCAAAACATCGATGCTACTAGTAACCGAATTCCCAACGTATGTACCTCGTCAGGCTCATCACCACCTGATTATATAACCAGCACATATGTCAGCCAGGCCAGTTCTATTTTAATGCACCCTTCGGAATTTCAAACACCACTACCTGGACCCCCTACCCATGTCCCACACAGCCATCCTACCATAATTGCCCTCTTCCAGAACTTTCTGTTGTGGAGTCAAGTCTTCGCAACATCCGCTCGAACATGGGTGGAAAACTCTTATATCACCCAAACCGGACCTCTTCATATGATATTTTACAACCCGCTTCCTCATCTGTCAGGCAGTTCTTCAGCAGCTTAAAGTTTATGCCTGACAGATAGAATTCTATCAATTTATTTTTAATATTTATTATTATTATCACGTAAGTTTGCTTTCCATTCTTGATTCCACGATAAGTCCTAACGCGAGACAACATTCCATAACATCCAGGCGATCAAAATCCTGCACTGGTTGGACAATCCGCGAGGTCTGTGAAGTTTTGCAGATTTAGAGGAAATAACGAAGTCCAGTCCAGAAGACCGTCCATTTCTCTACGAAAATTGTGGCGCCCTCATCTTTCTTCATCTTGACAAAAGTTTGTGCATATTTTTCCTGAACTGTCTACATCAAATGATGGCAAAATTCTTCGACTGTCCATTTTCTCCTCCTGAAAAAGCCTTCTACTGGCATGATCTTGACCATAATGCCAATGTTAAACTAATGAAGCGAGAAATGGGAAAAATTGTCGTTCGCCGGCATGGTGTTTCAGGGCCGGAACGACTTGGAAACGGCCATTTGGGCGCAAAAAGAGATTTTTCAAATTTTCCCTGAAATAGTAAAATGCATATTACGGGACAAATATATAGATTTCATCGAGTATACTGGTGGTGTTGCAATGGAAAAACAAGTGTACCTAAAAATGGCCCATATCCGCACTTTCGTTGAAAAATTGCCGCCATTTTTTCGATATAAGCATAATTTCGGCTTTCCAAATCAATTTTACGTTCTAAACGTGCTTCCATTGAAATTTTCGTAGTGGAATACATCTTCTTATCTTGCAGAAACGCTCAATTTTGCACAGTTTTGGAGATATAGTAGAATTTGTAATTTTCGACCGCGTTTTGTTCACATTGCATTGTACACGAAATATCACAGTAATTCCTAATGAAAACTATGTTGACACGGTCGTTGCTTAAGTGCACATAAGAGTTATGTATTCAGCCTGTTTCCCTGATAGTATTTCCGGTGGTAAACGGTCTACATTATCACCTGGTTGTTTCTACCTACGGTGTGGTGTAAACATGCCTAACACGTCCCACCCTATCATTAAAACGTGCGTATTGTTTTGTCTGTTGCTTATTGATCATGCTTGAAAGTTGCTGGCCAAGTGTACGCGAGTCTATGCTCACTTCACCGACGGATAATGACCAACTTTGATGTTCGTAATTTATCCGACGAAAACATTGATTCCCACCTCTACCGTTTCAGCTACAACTCTTTTGTATTCGGGACATGGATGCTTATGATTCCGATGACTGTTGGTCTTTGTTTTCACCGACTGCAGACTTCACTGACGGCTGCCAGTATTTCATCTTATTTTCTGCTTGTCCATATGCCCCCTGTTGGATCCCGGTGTGCCACACTTGGAGGTCCACAGCTGTCAGACCACGAGTCATCAATGTGGCCTGATGTTAGTGACATCTCAGCGCCGGACGAGTGCGCTATCCAAGGAAGGCAAATCGTTTGGAGTGTTTGTAATTTATGCTTAGAATACAAAGCTGCAGCCCTGGTGCTAAGGGTGTGTGCGATGGTGAGGTTGTCGTAGTAACTGCGGTGGGCTCAGCATCTGGGTGTGGTGCTATGGATACTGTCGAAAGGTAATTCCTTTTAACTGTTTTGCATTTTGCAGGACTCGACTTAGGTCTGGAAGTGTGCAGATGAGAAGACCGTTTTGGAGTAGATCAACGCAAGCCGGCCGCAAATTACGCAGTCGTGGTACTCAATGTCATCTGAATGCTAGCCTCACCAACGGGCCAATGTATTCCACAGACGTCGTCGTACGCTGGGGGTAGGATCGCCTGGGCCTACTGCTGTAGCATCTTGGGTGTTTTGGAGAGGTCAGTCTTGGGCTGATTCAGAGTCCTATGTGCAGTGGAAGCAGAAAGAAATGTTTGCAAGCGCCAAGGTTATACTGATCGAGTTGGCACGACAAGGCGTTTTGAAGAGCAGCATGAATTGCTTATGCCGTGCCTCCGCCATTTTAATGAAGGAAGGTTCTGCGTTGGACAACTATCGGTAGAAGTGTGAACCGTGGAAGCGGCATTATTCTGTTGGAAAAGATTCCATTTTTGGAAATACACGTCTGGCGCTAGAGGAAGCATTTAAATTTTGCTACACTGGCCGTTCAAAAATAGCATAACATTCACAGACACTACGTTGAAATTAAGCTTCAAAGCAGTCGTTAATTTTCATCGTCTTATACGCCTGGCATTGAGCATGGTAGGTGCAAGCAAACGGTGACCTGAGTTTCAGGAACAACGGTCCTATTACGACCGAATTTGGGGAATTCACCAAAAATATGGAACTCATTCCATCGTCGAAATAGACGAATCACTGTTTGTGAAAAAGACTTACCACCGTGGGTGTCACTTCCCGAAGGCGTGGGTAGTTGGTGGCATTGAAAGGGAGACGCGAAAGGCTTTCATGGCGGTCTGTCTTGGGAACAGATGGAATACAGCCACCGTATTGCCCATCATCCGAAGACATGTCTGGGTAAGCCTGTTACATTATTTCTTTCCTTTGCTTTCAGCCGAACATCATAATCATCACGGACGAATGAAGAGCCTACAGAGCTCTGGATGGAATAGCATTGGACGATCAACCATTCAGAAAATTTTGTGGATCCTAAGACTAGCGTGATCCACACACGGAATATAGAAAACCTTTGATCCTTTGCTAAAAAGCATTTTCGTTCTATATCTGGATCAAACTAACTGCAGTTCCAGTCAAACCTTCAGGAGATCATTTGGCGTAAGCGAAATCCTAGAAATGTGATTGGCAAACTGCTGTTCACCTTGTCTCATACTGATTCATTATGAAGTACACAATATACATCGATATTTTTGCACGCGTTTGTCATCCCGATTCATGCGTACCGCGCTGACGTTGGAAGCTTCTCCATTCAGTATGCATTATGCGTCTAAGTATGCTGCATATATTCACGCTAGTAATTGTTGCTCCATCCAGTTGACTTAAGCTATCAACAACGTTGTAGAAATGAACACTGCAGAAATCAAGATAAACTTGAATTGAGACCGTTCAGGATGAGTTATAAAGATACCCATCAATTCCCGCAAAAACTAAGATAGCATACTGACAGCTGTCAGTGAAGTCTGCAGTCGGTGAAAACAAAGACCAACAGTCATCGGAATCATAAGCATCCATGTCCCGAATACAAAAGAGTTGTAGCTGAAACGGTAGAGGTGGGAATCAATGTTTTCGTCGGATAAATTACGAACATCAAAGTTGGTCATTATCCGTCGGTGAAGTGAGCATAGACTCGCGTACACTTGGCCAGCAACTTTCAAGCATGATCAATAAGCAACAGACAAAACAATACGCACGTTTTAATGATAGGGTGGGACGTGTTAGGCATGTTTACACCACACCGTAGGTAGAAACAACCAGGTGATAATGTAGACCGTTTACCACCGGAAATACTATCAGGGAAACAGGCTGAATACATAACTCTTATGTGCACTTAAGCAACGACCGTGTCAACATAGTTTTCATTAGGAATTACTGTGATATTTCGTGTACAATGCAATGTGAACAAAACGCGGTCGAAAATTACAAATTCTACTATATCTCCAAAACTGTGCAAAATTGAGCGTTTCTGCAAGATAAGAAGATGTATTCCACTACGAAAATTTCAATGGAAGCACGTTTAGAACGTAAAATTGATTTGGAAAGCCGAAATTATGCTTATATCGAAAAAATGGCGGCAATTTTTCAACGAAAGTGCGGATATGGGCCATTTTTAGGTACACTTGTTTTTCCATTGCAACACCACCAGTATACTCGATGAAATCTATATATTTGTCCCGTAATATGCATTTTACTATTTCAGGGAAAATTTGAAAAATCTCTTTTTGCGCCCAAATGACCGTTTCCAACTATAACAGGCAAGCAAGAAGGCGGAAGACAGAGTTTGGTAAGGAGTGTCTATGTAACACGTGATACATAACATACAGATCAGGGATTGAAGGGATACATGCGGATTAGTCTCTTTCACGAGAGTCTTTCAGTGTTTGATCAATTGGCACAACGTTGACAGTTTGCTCTGTAAGAAATGGAAGAGGAGCTGGTAAGACAACCGAAACAAAATGGCGTACGTCGTGCTGAGTTCGATTTCCCGCAATACAACTGGTTTCGGCCTTGAAACACCATACCGGCAAACGACACGGTTGCCGAGAGTTAATGTGACTACTCAGCATTTATTATCGAACATTGATGATATGGATACATGTCATTTTAGAAGAAAGTGAGCCAAATGCTTCTTCATAAACTGGAATTCTCCTCTCTTGTTATCTATGCTTTGTAACTATTTTCATAATTGGTGTATTGTACAATTAACAATTATGTGTACGGTAAGCGTTTCAGGTTACAATATGTATACTGATCACGCTCATTTGAGCGTGTTTCTCACAGATGCGTTGAGAAATATACCATTATTATTATTGTTATTGTTATTGTTATTATTATTATTATTACTACTACTCATAAACGTAAGATGACTGAGAAGCAAGTTGCACATTTTTAGATCGTTTGTCTTTTTGTCTAATCTCGATACCATTCTCGTCATTAAGACGTGGTGCTCCGCTGATACTCCAGACATGCAAATAAACCTCATAGGGTATAATACATTTCGTAGATATCGTTCCACATGATTAGACGGTGGATGCATCGTTTACCTGAAAGGGCAATTTTCCGCAGCTACACTTAATAAACTCGAGGACTCGTTGCGGTTAATGATTTCTATTGGTTCTCGCAACCTACTTATTCGATGCATTTGCCGACCGCTTAATGCTACTAGCAGCGAATTGACTGACCTTGTAGATGTGACAGGTCATGTATCAATCATGCCTCGCGAACATAAACTGAAAGGTGATGACTTTAGCATGCTTAATATTTCTCGGACCTCACTCACAGCTCCTGCAAAGCAAGCTGATTTTCTTTCATGCATTCAACTGAATAAGTGGAACCAACATGTCTTAGCGCCCACTAGACAGAAGCATATTTTGGATCTGATATTCACCACAGGTATCTCATCAGTAGAGATATCTGTCTTGGAACAATTTCCAGGAAGTGACCATAATATTGCCAAGTGTCAGTTTGTCTTCAATACAGTTATCAACCCGACAACTATATTCTACAGTCCCATCAAATGCATCGATTGGAGCACCTTCTCCTTACTAAGATCCTTAAATTGGGATACTTACTTTTTTGCATCATATTCAAAAGTAACAATCGAGGAATTTATCAAACGCTTCACTTTTCGAATAGATGTTCTGGCCCCCATAAAGTCAAAACGCGTTGATTCGTATGTACAAGTTAAAACCCTAACTGCGAAAGAGACTGGCAAACTTAACTCACTTAAGTTGATGCACAGGAGAACACCGAATTTCTCCCTATTATTACAAATGAACAGTATATTTGAATAGAACGCAACTGTGCTGTGCAAACGAAGAAGAGCTGGCGCATGGCAGTGAGCAGAGGGGCATGAGACTAATACAAGTGGTGAGACGGAGAAATTCCATGAGAGACCCTTCTATGAAAGTTGTAATTCTCAACGATAAGACGGTTGTCGATGACGCTGTTGAAATATGCGAACTCTTTAACTCACACTTTGCTGCTGCGTTTAACGTGGAGAGCACGGTATCACTCGTTACCCCGTTGAAAAGAACAAAAGTTTTGTGCAATGTTTCGATTGATGTCAGGAGTATCCGCTCACAATTAGATACTACCAAACCCACAATCCACCCTGGACCTGACGGTATCCCATCAGTCGCTTTCAAGCAAGGGGGTAAGGATGTACCCATCCTTAATTAAATTTGTTCACGCTATCACTCTTATCCAGCACCTTCCCTCCCCAGTGAAAAAGTCAATTATCCTGTCTCGCTACAGAAGTGGTCCAGAGCAGGAAGTTAGTAACTATCGCCCAATCAACCATACACCAATCTACTCAAGAATGTCTGAAAGAATAACAAAAGTGCCCATTGTCGAATCCTTAAGGTCACAAAACCTTATAAACCTCTTGCAGCACGGTTTCCTTAGCAAGCGGTCCGTATGACATGTCGGTTGGTATTCTTAAACCATATATCGATGTATGCCAAAGCAGGAAATGCGGTAATCATTATACTCCTAAGCATGCGAAAGGCTTTTGATCGTGTGTCCCATAAGCACCTGTTAGTCAAAACAGCCTCCCTGGGCATGCAAGACCCCTTGTATGGCTGGATTTTGTCATAGCTTGAAAGACGAACCTAAACTGTCGAAATCGGGGAACACTGCTCAGCGCCAAAACCAGTGATTAGTAGGGTGATTCAAGGAAGCGTTCTGAAGTCGTTGTTTTTCCTCGTGTATATAAATGATATATGCGATGTTATTAAACATGGCAAACTCTTTCTGATTGCCAACGATATCAAAATCGTTTACACATCCCGCCAGCCCAGCAACCTCGTCTTGTGTCTACAAAATATACGACAGGACCTAGCATCATTAGAGTCGTGGTGCAAAACATTGCTGATGACGTTCTCAGCAAACAAATCGAACAATATTACTTATGGTTGTCGAATACCCAACGGGTCTGTCTCACTAGATGGTCATCATATTGACACCGCTATATCCGTTCGAGATCTAAGAATATGGTATTCAAACTCCCCCAGTTTCTCCGAACAAGTACGCTTTGAAGTAGCGAAAACGAAATGGACAATCGGCTGTATCAAAAAGACATTCGGTATGCCGGATGCGAGGTTGGCTGTTTGCAAAATGTGTGGTCGACCTCAACTTGTGTATTGCACTTTCTTTTACTGTCATCTACGCAATCGGATAGGTTTGTGTTAGAAAATCTTCAACAATCATTTACCAAAAGCTTATCAGGATATTCATCTTCACTCACTTATATTGAACGTTGTCAAACACTTGGTATTGATCCATTCTGGTTATAAAGATTAAAGTTGAGTCTTACACTTCTGTATAAACCGATACACTTGAAAGCCATCACTACTACTTCCTCTCCACATTTTCAACACAGCACATCATGTGGTCTAAGAAATAAGGGTTCCAATTTGCCAACCCTGTTAGCTCGAAAAAAGATACTCGCCAACTCCTGTATTGTAAAATATTCCTATATTTGGAATAGACTCCCGAATGAAATTAGAGCCAGCAACAGCATTCTGCGTTTTAAGAAGAGCTTAGACAGTCTTCTCACATCACCAAATATAGTGTCTATCTTCAAACTTTGTGCATCTTCGGATGATGTTTTTGAATGTGGTCCGGAGAACATTTAACCGTCAGCAGCATGTAACTTAAGTACCCGTCCCTGCTATCAAGCTTTCATCCAAAACAGCTTGCCTGAAACTGTCAACTGCGTATCCATCGTTTACTCACATCCCATCTAGCATTTGACTTACTGCGTATTCGCGAGACCGCATCCTTTTATTCCTGTGCATCTTACCCGTGTGCATTTCTCACAATAATGAACAATATGAAATTTAAGCTTATAGTGAATGTTGTATGTGAAACCCAGTTTCACATTTCACGTTACTCTACTCACGTGTTTACAGTAGTATGCCTTTACCTTCTAATTTAACGTGACTCGTCCGTTTGCAACGCTTGCTTTTACTCAACCGTTTGATATGTCAACATTTAATTCTTTTCCATAAACTCTATATCGACCATGAAAAATTGAACTCTATCCGATCTTATTACTTATATTTTCATTCCTGCCACAAGCAACCACATTTGTCTATATGTGTAACAGTAACGCACTACATATTTTACCGCTGGAATTAACTGGACATTTTGTAATAGCGTGTAGTGCGCCGCCATTTTGTTTTGTCACACATACTCCCTTCCGCTTCCTTTCAGGCCCTCGAACAAGCGGGTTGGCCGCGTCTATGCAACAAGCGGAGGAGGATGACCAACCAGAGCCGGAGTTC
>JTDE01010425.1:2889-13822 GCA_014338405.1 Paragonimus skrjabini miyazakii | reverse complement strand
TTTCGTCCTGGCCGGGGATGTATAGATCATATTTTTACCCTTCGTCAAATTTTGGAGCAGCGTCATGTGTACTGCTGGCCAACAATGACCGTATTTCTCGACTACGAAGGTGCATTTGATTCGGTGGATCGATCTACACTTTTAGAGTTGCTTAAATGCAGGGTGTACCGATCAGGTGTGTGAACATACTGTCGGCGCTTTACTCCCATACTTTGGCTCAGGTTAGGGTTTACGATGAGCTGTCTGACAGCTTCAGCACCAGAAGTGGCGTTCGTCAAGGTTGTCCTTTTTCACCATTTTTGTTTAATTTCGTCATGGACGAAATAATGGAGGACTGTTTGCGTCACTCAAATGATGCCGGTGTTGACCTCCTACTTGGTGGAAGGCTGACTGATCTAGATTATACTGACGATAAGGTTGCTGTTTGACAACTTTCAAGCGGCACAAGCAACGCTGAATGCAATTTCGCGTTCTGCTAAGTACTTCGGAATGCGCTTTGAAGCCTCAAGATACAAAATGCTTCTGCAAGATTGCTGTGAACACGTAGGTTTAATGTTAGATAATGAAGTCATGGAGGTTGTTGACCGGTTTGTATACCTGGGAAGCTGTATCAACGGCGGCGGCGGAGGTGCAGAGAATGAAATGGAGGCGCGTATTTCTAAGGCTAGGGCGGTGTTTACTAATCTGAGGCTCTTATGGCGACAGAAAGGTATCTCACTGAAGCTTATGGGTCGCGTATATCAGACAACAGTGAGGGATGTATTACTTTACGGCAGTGAAACATGGCTGATCAGAGTAGAGGACGTGAACCGCCTCCAGGTATTCGACCACCGATGTCTGCGTTCAATCGCTCGTATCGGGTGGCACTAACGAGTGAACAACGAGGAGGTTAGGAAGCAGGTGTTTGGCACTGATTGTCAAACGAGTTCTTTTATTCAGTCATTACATTTGCACAGACTTAGGTGGTTAGGTCATGTACTAAGGATGCCAGCTAATCGCTTGCCATACTGAACACTGTTTGCTGACGCTGCGGCCGATTGGCGTAGGGTGCGAGGTGGACAGATGATGACCTGGCGTAGAAAAATGAAATCGTTCGCGAAGGGGTTGGGCACTGCAGATCGGGTTCGTCTCCCAGGTTGGAGCCCTCGTGACTCAGAGAGTCGGTGGCTTGAAGCTTTAGGTGAGATGGCGGCTAACTGAGCTCAGTGGCGTGAATGTTGTCGTTGTTTGGCCGAGTTGTCTGTGAAGTGAGTGCACTTAATGACGCGGGGCAGTGAAAGTCGTGAGGAAGCTGTCTTGCTGATGACGCCTTACTTTCACTTACAGCTCGGTTGTTCGTTTGCAAGGTGTAGGCGCCTTGATGTTGTATGTTTGAATATAGACGTAGTTATGTTTAGCGGTTAGGTCCCCTATCCTCTCCCTTTTTTCTTCTCTCTTCCTAAACAGGATTTGTTTCTTCTCCATGGTTGAGTGGCGGTTGGGCATCAGTGTGAACCACTGATGTATTGCTGTCTATGATGATGATGATTATGAACACACTTCAATGGCAAACACCAGATTTAAAATGCTGTATTTTCAATCATGTCAAAAGCAACATATGCAGTTTTACCAGGATCTACGCCGGTAACCAACATTATCCAACACGGATCAGTCTTGTCAACGGTAGCAAAACCGATCACCATGCCATAATCCGGTTTGCGTAAGGCTCCTTTCGGTATTTACCTATTTAGGACGAGTCCCACATACACAGGAAACACTTCAGATTGATCCAATTGCCTTGTTATTCAAACCGCTGAATGCAACAGTGGCGATGAAGGAAAGAAAGGACGGATAAGATCATTATCTGCGACTAGCTATTACAGTGGATGGCATTTCAAACTGGCGATTTGGTAACCCCGAAAGTGCCAACCTGGTGGACAGTGCTTCTTGACTATCTCAACGGGAGCCAAAGCTTTCACAATTCATTGTCCGATTTGTGTAGCCCAAGCTCCAAAGAATTCTAATCTCTGGTGGACATATGTTGCAGTTTGACCAAGGCGGTTGTTTGCTTGGTTGTTTGTTTGTTTTGAGTGGATTTCAGTCGTTGGATAACAGAACTCCTGCTGCTTCTTTAAATGTCCTCAAAACCAACTTAATCGCAGTGTATGGGAGCAACCACCTCGTGGTTTTATCTGATTGATGGTTGTAACAAATTGCACATGACGTAGCAAACATTCAGCTGGCAAACGTAGTATGTGGACCAGCCACTGGAAATTGAACTTTCGTTTCGAACAACTTATCGCGCATCCAGAAATTTTCTAAATATGCACTGGAAAAATACGGTGCTGCCCACGGAACAATAGGAAATGGGGTGGGTTAAACAGCGCAAGTTTGCTGACATCATCGCCAGGGGTAGGCAAGATTTCCAAAGTACGGAGAGTTGAGGACCACACTCCTTGCAATGATGTTTGGACGTCTTTTTACACTCAGCCGTACAGCTTTTTCTGGACACCTCTTTTGAACACCCTTTTGAATTTTTACAGGAATGGGGCAACACAGAACACCATCAAAACACTAAGGGCACATAACCGCTCAATAACTAATTGAAATGCTTCAGAAGTGATACCGCCAGGGAGAAGAGCAGGTACAATCAAAGACCATGAGTGTCAGTAGACAGCCCAACCAGCACGATCGTCCTCTGAGTGTTCCATAACCGCACCCCGAGTGTCCCCTGGGAGTCCTAACTGTGCACTTTCAGGTCGCTCATAGGACACTCAGCGAAAACACCAACCGGAGCTCCCATATAGTATTGTAAATAGTTTTACATTTTTCTACTACCTATTAACGCCTTATGGAACGTATATCGCGCACGGAAAAGGATATATAACCTCCCTCTTGCCTAGCTATTCTGACCTTCCCATGAGAATATCCGAGCGACCCCTGAGTGTCCCAAACTGGCCTATCGTGATCATTGATGACTATACGACATTTTACTTCATTCCACAGTGGCATCGAAATGATTGTATAAAAAGAAATGTCGTATTAAATGAAATGTATAGAAAAAATCAGCAACACAGCATCAAAAATCATCACTGTTAGGGTTACTGGTATTTGAAGCATGAGTTTTTACGTCACCTCTCGTGTTTCTCATGCGCTTTCTGTATCACGTGCCTTTAATATACATTATCGTACATTTTTCTTGACAAACTTCGCGTTGATTCGTGATGTTCGCACGCTTTGTTTGGCCACTTAATACGCAACCTATGAGGTACAATATAAAGTTGCAGGGATGAGTTTGAAATGACATATACCCGTAAATACTCGAGACATGGCAAACGTGTAACGAAACAATCTTACAGTATTTTCTGTAGGCATTCTAACAATGCTACAGTCATTTGCCGGCTCATACCGAGTAACCGGAATATGCCATCCTGAACTTGTGCAAAATTCAAGCATGAGCCATAATAATACAAGTTTCATAGGTGTGTTTGAAATATCATATCTTCCTAACTGATCATAAGGCATATTTTATAAGCAGGCGCTACTGTAATTCGTTTAATCATAGACAGTAGCTTGACAACACAATTTTCCACAAGAGCGGATACTACAACATCACCATCTGGACCTGATGAACAACATATAAATTGCTTGAATTTTATCCTTAAACATACTCAACTTGTCGTAAATCCTTGTAGAACGTCCTTCGGCGATACTGCTGCAGTAAAGCAACTCACGAGGCAATAAAAGACCAGTGGACTCACGAAAAATTTGTTTCGTCCAGTCAGAAATTCCAGTTGCCGCTAGGCATTATATAATGCAGATATAAACAAAAACCAAAAATGTTGCACAGTTCATTGACTTTATAGCTACGGTGGCGGTAACAGACACTATTTAGACGTTACTTATGGGAAACCTTCCTCGTACGTTGTGTATGAGACGAAATAATAATTCCCCCCCAAATGGGACTGTCATAGGACACTCGAGGGGCGGTTGACCGTCCTATGGGCGTCCCATGTGCTGGCTGGGAGCAAAAGATTGAGAAGACAGTGCAATCCGTGAAAAATACAATTGGAGGACACGAGAACCATCTGAAACACAACGGATGGGTGATGTTTGCAACTACGACCACAAAACAACCGACCACGGTACAATAAACTGTAATATGGTCCAATATTCTAAAAACAAAATGCGTAGATCCGCCATTCAGGGAAGGCTATATGAACGGAATTCACGTATGATCTAGTAGCGGGTCTGCAATGGCTCAGAACGAGGAGAAGTTTGGATGTGTTTTAAGGCCGTTCGACGTCAAACTGATCGCCAAAATCCCGGATGTAGCTGTCAAATCAGCCGAAACACCTGGAATAACTGTCGCAAAAAAGGACAGGCGGTCGGAGGGTTTCAGCGAAGTCAAGTCATGTGAACCCACAATTACAGTCACCCTAGTGGTGCCACTTGTAAAAAGTTATCAAGGTGGTGCTAAAAAGAGGGGAAGCGGCATTCTTTCATACCCGGGAAAAATTAATTTGAACGGTAGAATTTTCTGATTGGTTGATGGATAATTCCGTTGGCAAATTAATTAATCCCAGGAAGCTCTTTCCGGTCAATAGCACATAATTATTAATTTTCCGTTGTATTAGTGGATATATTCACATAGAAAGAGACAAAATGAATGCGTCGATTTGCATGATATTTATATTCGTACATTTGTATATATATACCTACATATGCCTATGAATATGACATTTTGTATGGTCAGATGATGTGTGAATAAATGTATATGCGTATGAATAAGTCCATATTCATGGGAATATATATGTACGTAGTGTGCTTATGGACGTTAATCTGTATTTTTCTACGTATATGCCCTCACATATGGGCTGCTAAGCGCGCGAACGTCTGTGCATCTGTTAATGTATCTTCAGGGTACGTGTCACTGAGACAATTGCGAAAATTATTTTGCGAAACAAAGTAAAATATGTCACGTTTTATATATTTTTCTGACAACATTATTTGTGCCGTTTTTTTTAAACTTGATAAAAATTTTATATTGTCGAATTTTCAGACATTTCTGTATGAAAGGAAACCCACTTCTTAAAAAGAGCATTCCGTTGCCGTGCAATCATGCTTGCGCGCTGTCTCTATACAACGGATACATCGCGCAGTGACTTAATGCCGCGGTGCATTGACTATATCATTCCCACACAACACTATAGTTTGTTAAATGTTCATGAAATCAGGAGTGGACCTTAATAGCGGCAAAATTGATGGCGCAATTCAACGATCTATAGGGGTACACTGGACGGTGTGATAAACAAACCGACAAGGCCACTCACGCCATGAAGGTCAGTGGGTAGATGTCTGGCGAACCAAGGTCTCTTTGTTCACACGATCGGGGGCTGAATGAAATCAGGCATCCCCATTCGGGGAAAGTGGCGCTAGGTCTAAAACAGTGCCATTTATCCGTTAACCTGCGGCTGAAGCCTTTAAATGAAAAGCTTTGATCGAAAATCCTATTTTTCCCGTTTAGGTCTGAGCATTCCGGTAGTATTCCAATCCACAGGAAACCATGAACATTCACAACACTAATTCCATATTGTATCTGCCGTCTCGCGGTATAAACTGGATTGTATTTTCTGATACCTACAGCACAGTGAACAGGTAAGAACAAGCGGTTGAGTCCTCCCCATTGTTCTATCCATTTGGTTTTTATGATCCTCCCGACCCCAATATCTAGCAGGTACTCTCCAGATATTTCAAAAGATATGGATAGGCGCATGGACATTGGCTCAGTAATTTTCATCCCGCTTTTTGTTTCCCTCGTTCCTTGCATCGGTCTAGAACGTCAGTTAGTACAGATGTTTTCAACGTTCGCACTCTGAAAAAGAGGTCAACAGACCGTCCTCGGTCGTTCATTGGAAGCCGCCATCAATTGTACAAAGTCAAACTATCAAACTAACAGTACTTATACTGTCTACCAGACATCGGTTGGGCATTACAGACGAAGCCACGACCAACCCTACCGGTCAGACCGCAGTAGGTACAGACTTCGGCACGACGGCGACAGCCTCATTGGGGGATGAAATTTCAGCTAGCAGTGGACTCTGTACAATTGCTTGACAGGTTCTGTAAAGGCCCGTTCTAAGCCCCAATTCCTGAAAAATGTCATCGCGGCTGTCTATGTCCCAATTAACTCCAGTGACACAGCTATCAAGGGCGTCGTGTGCCCAAATTTGGCTATATTTTTCGAGCCGATACATAGCCCAATCTTGCCGCAAATAGAAATGCCAGATATTCGTCTTGGCGAATCTGAGGCCCATATACGTGGCAAATTTCGTCTGCCATCACATCGCTCGGATAATACTGAGTGGTCATTTGTAGCGACTATAATAAATGGTATTTTCGATCGTCGCATTCACTTGTACACTTTTGATGACTGGTTTTTCACCTACCTTTGTTTTAGTCAAGCTATCCTTTTTGTAATATCCGTTCCGGGGCTACAATCACTGCTCGCCCCGTGCCTTGCTAACCTGACGTGCTTTCCCCGTACACTCTACTTTCCAGGGTCGATACAAATATAAAATGGTCAACGCGTTCAGTGCTTGCTTTTCATTGTCGATTGGTTTTCGATAGTGAGCACATATAGAGTATTATTCTGTTGGACCGGTTCCACACACTGGAAATTCGTGTCGAGTACGGAGAATTTTTAGCCTCTACTAGTTTTGGGCATCGTTCGCGTCATGGTTATACTTGGCGCCCTTCCTCTCCGAATACGGCCTGGTCTCAGATGGATCACATGGTTGAGAGGTGGCGCTGTCTAATTCAAGATTGCCGTTCACACTCGAGTACATACTTATATTCACGTCATGAGTTTCGTCCTTACATTTTCTGAACAGTAACCTCCAGCAACCGCAACGGCCGTTCATCGGTGAAACATAAGTACCAACTAAGCTGGAATGCAAGATTAAATCGTAACCGCTGACGGACCCAAGTCTTCCGGCAAGGAGGGGTTAGCAGGGATCTTGACTCGGTTATTTCAACTTGTGTGGATGACAGAGGACACCCTTCTCTGCTGGGGTCACTCGATAATAGTATGTACACTCAGAAAAGGGGTTACGGGCTCTTGAGAAAACCACAAGGGTGTCAGCCTAGCCCCAATCATTGCTAGTGTTTTGGTCTCCATCACACTTGATAAACTCATTGAAGCAGTAGGACCAAGCAAACCGAAGACGATCGGTTGAGAATAACGCAACGAGTAGACAAGGAGTATATTGTTGACCTGCCAGGTCAACACGAGAGCAACCGGATTACAAGACGAAACGGTAACAGAGCGGACTGACAGGCGAGCACGCAACGGGGTCGTGCGTTCGAGTGCCTGAGGGTACTTGTCGTTCAAACAAATGTTTAAGCGGATAGAAAAGATGGAAATAGAAATACTACAAATGGCAATCGTAGTTATCAATAAACAAATGGGGTGGCTACAAAGTTCAAGCGACAGACAGTATGGAAGACTGAATAGAGTCTTGCAGGAGGATGTATTGATCAAATGTTCACTCTTCACCGGTGAACAACTGCCGTAAATCTCGACTATGAGGGTGAGTTGGATTCAGCCGATCAATACTATTAGAGTCGAGAAATTCCACAAGTGTAACAAACATGTACGCGAACATATCGTCGACGCTTTATTCCTAGACTTCAGCTAAGGTTAGGGTCTACGTTGAATTGTCTAACAGTTCAAGTTCAATTTGCACAGGAAGTAATGGTTGTTGACAATCGAGTGTCCAGAATGTTTGCACCGGAATGCCAACGAACAGCACCAAGAGCAGCGACTGCCCCACTTGAAGCGGGGATGACGAATTTCTCAGATTCCGTTTTTCGATTTCGAGCCTGTTTTGATTATCGAGTAATCTTTGTGAGCAAGAAGAATAAGGGAGAGGAGGATGAAAGAAAATTGACTGCAACCCTTGATGGCTGGTTAAATACGTGGTAGATGGCGTAAGCTTTCTCCACACTACAAGAGACCTCAACCATGACAGACAAGACAGACAGATAGTGGTATACTCCATGAAGGAGGCATCAGCGAACTCTCTAGTTAATCTCCAACCCCATCCCCTCTTGAACAGGATCACCAGAATAGCACACTTCCGTAGGTATGCCGTCACAGACGTATTTGATCTTCATCTTCCCCTAATTGTGCAGTCATTCTGCCAACTGAGAAAGCCTTTTCTAACCAGCAGACAACTCTATGTAGCCAGTAACTCTATCAACCCGTTACCCCATAACAAAAACGTGTAAAAAGTTTTTTTAATGCACTAAAAAAGAACCGGCTATCTGCAACTAACACCGTTATAAACGGACCTCCATAGACCTGATTCTATCTCTGGCACAAACCAAGATCCACCAATCATAACCAATTTTACTCTGCACCTCTTTTTGTTTCCACGACAGCACCTAGTTGAGGTTTTATCTTTTGATGCCGTATGTAGAGTTTCTGTGATTAAATAAATTTTTTTGGTCACGTTGGTTCGATCTCTTTGTCACACCAGTAGATAGCCTGAGACTCATGAGTGAAGTGGAATGTAGCTAATGAGAAGAGAACCGCTTCAAACCCATAACCCCTGAATAGACAGCGGTGTGGGACTGAATGCAGGTTGCTCTAGTTGCCGCTCGTGGTATCACCGCTCCTGGTCTGCAGGCGACGATGTTTAAACGCTCCAGCAGTTTGGTTTATGATCGGAGGTCCTACTTTGTGCCGAACAGACATCCCAACAATATGAAAACGCCGCGGTACGTGAGACCGGAAAAAAGGAAAGTGTGCACAGACTTGAAAGGTTCACAGGTTGATAGGTTACCATTTTGAGAAATGCATTAATACCATCGGCTAGAAAACACTGAGGTGATGCCAGCCGACCAGCTTCCATTCGCAACATGAATACCTATGTTCCCCACACCATACATTACGATGGAAGGCTTGATCATATACGTCTGTGTTACATTACCCACGACATGTGAGTACGCTTACACGGCCATTCTGTCACAGATGTAACCTGAAACACTGACTCCAAGACAAAAGCGAGCCCTTACGCTGCCACTTTCCTGTATGCTACGGCTACCTGCAAAGTCTTGTCCGCTATGCTAGGGAAGATCTGGAAAGACCTCCTGCCACAATTTATCCAGCCGTAGTTTGAATGAGATCACACTATCGCTATGTACTATCTCATCTGGGAGCTTGTTCACACATTCACTATCCGGTTGCTGAAGATGTTTGCTCGTACGTCTGAATTAGCCCTGCTTTTCTTCAGTCGGAGACTGTGACCTCTGGTGATGGATTCTTGACCCACTTGTGCAAACAAGTCTGTGAACTTTACGCCACTTATACCCTTCAGTATCCTGAAGGTCTCGATAAGATCACCTCTCAGTCTCCTCCTTTGCATGGAGTACAATCCGAGCTCATTTAATCGGTCGTGATAATAATAATAATATATATTTCTCAACGCATTTGTGAGAAGCATGCTCGGATGTGCGCGATCATGATAGATAATTACATGCGGTACAAAGCAACAAATGGATATATAACAAGACAAACATGAAATCTGTTGACAAAAGAAGACGTAACAAAAGGGGAAATAGTCAAAGTTTACAACGTTCGATTCACACATAATGAAAGAAGGTAGTTCGTCTGCTCCACGGATTCAGCCCAAAAAATGGGGTTTACCCCAAAGTCCTATAATCATTCGAGCTGCGAGTTGTTGCACTCTCTCAATGGGCCGGATATCTTCACGTAGGTAGGGGGCCCACGACTGCACGCAGTACTCCAGGTGAGGCCGAACAATGACTTTGTATAACGGCAGGAATACTTACAATAATAATGGTATATATCTCAACGCGTCTGTTAGAAACACGTTCAGAAAAGCGTGATCAGTATACACATGGTAACGTGAAACGCATAACATACTCAAAATTGTTAATTGTACAATACACCAATAATGGAAATAAAGTAACATACCGGACATGCTAATAGAGGACAATGTTAGTTTATGAAGAAGCATTTAGCTCATTTGCTTCTTAAACGATAGTTCTCAACATTTTTAATGTTCGATAAAAAATGCTGAGTAATTACATCAATTCTTGCTTCACAAGATTAACGCTGGCCTTGTGTTCAAGGTCGTGCCAGAAAAAATGTAATGTGCGACCGAAACCACCAACCGCGCACTAGTTGAATTTGAATTGGTGAAGGAGCGTGTTGCTGTGTTGTCGGCGCCGTTCTAGTTATCGTTTGTGTAAGTCGTGTGCATGGCTTACTGGGCCTTTGGCTCATGTTTGTTTCTTGTTGTTTCCTTTTGCAGGACTTGTTGGAACCCCTACTTTGGAAGAACGCTGTCCTCTGGTGTCTCCACATTACCCTCAAGGTTGATCTGCAAGTGTAACGGACAACCCAAGTAGAAACGGCCGGCTTGCATGCTACAAAAAGATTTTCCAGGATGGAGAAACTAAACAGTCGACGAATTTCACCATTATTTGATGTAGACGGTTCCGGAAAATTATGTAGAAATTTTTGTGAGGATGAAGGATGATAGAAGGGTCTCAATTTTTGCGGAGAAATGGACGATCTTCTGGACTGGGCTTCGTTATTTCCCCAATTTTGGCGGATTTTCACAGACCTCGCGAACCGTCCAACCATTACGGGATTTTATTTGTCCGGACGTTAGGGAATGTTGTCTCGCGTTAGAATTTTTCGTGGAATCGAGAATGAAAAGCAAAATTACGTGATAAACAGGAGAACGTGAAATGATCATGTGAAGTATGACGAACAATGGAACCTGATATTTTCTGAGCAAATTTTTTATATAAAAGTTATGATTTTGTATTAGTTAATAAAATTTATATCTCTAACAAACACTTGTTATCGAATAACGTGGAAAAAGATCGTGGAAAAGATCGATTCACGGCTTTATCT
>JTDE01010410.1:2003-12217 GCA_014338405.1 Paragonimus skrjabini miyazakii | reverse complement strand
TCACGTTCTACGACTAGCGTTCATGGTCGTCAACGTAGAAATTATCCTTCACTGCTCTCTTTATCACATCGTCAAAAAGATGATCATAATCGTCGGCTGTTTGTTGTAGCGCGAAGTTGGCGCAGAACGGGGATGACTTAGCTCTGAATGGATGTGCTCTCATCTGATATTCAGTAGGATGCACGTCAACGTCGCCAACTGCCCACAAAAGGAAGCGAAACGCTCCGCAATCCCTCTCGGGTATTCTCACCTACAAGAACATTTCCTCAATATCTGTTGCAACAGCAATAGGTTCTGCACGAAACCTAAGTAACACACCTACCAGTTTAGCAGTCATATCCGGTCCCTGATAAAGTCTGTCGTTCAGGGAAAGACCCTGAAACTTAGCTGCGCAATCAAAGACGACTCGCAGTTTGTCCGGCGTTTTAGGACGCATCACAGAATGATGTGGCAGATATCATCTTTTGAGAGAGCTAGGCTCGATCTGGTGTTCCGGAACCTCTCCCATGTAACCGTTGTCAATCTGATTTCTACTGACCGCGCTGTACTGCAAACCCAAGGTTTCATCCTCCAGAAATCTTTTGCGCAGACACAACAATCTTCTTGACGCAAATGCATAATTATTGTCCAAAAGCATCGTCTCATTCCGCCATGGAGGGGGAACTTCATAATACCTATTGACTAAATTCACTGAATTACGCACGATCAACAGGGCCACGAGGTCTTCGCGTGAAAGGGACGGTTCGGATATCGAGGTATCTCCGAACTCATTATTGTACAGCCCGGCGACCATATCTGTCAGAATAGTCTCATCATGACAGATACAATTCATCGAGGCAATCTCTCGCGCTAAGGACCCAACCAAGTAATACTCTGACTGCGTAGGGTTACCCGCGCTTTCCAAGTTTTTGGTCCATGACACAGTGAGCCTCAGGCACGTCACAGCCATCAAGGATGGTCAATTCTGCACTGCGGATCTCATCGAACGGAAGATCCCTCAGGTGTGACCACCTTTGAGCTTCCCTTTTTATCGACACCACAGGTCGTATGGGTAGATCTGTCATAGAATAAGCATTGTTTACGTCAACAGTCTCTTGCCATCCAGAGAAATAATCTTCAGACGGACGTTCTTGCAATGGGTGGTGGTTAACCCATTCGCAGTCGTGACTGACAGAGTGGGCTGGGCGCCTGATGCACCGATACGCTTAAGTAGATCCTCTTTCACTAGAGTGTTATCTGAGCCGGGGCCTAAGAATGCATATGTTGACACTGAACCATGTATCGGGTCAAGTTTCACCGGTACTATACCCAGTCTTGCATACCGTTCAACGGTATTAGCCAAATTGCAGGTACTCTGATGTCTACTCCCTTCTCCAACCACACGCTCTGTGCACGTGAGGTGCAGTAGACTAAGGTGACGCCCACCGCAGCCGTTCACACCACAACGCGACTTGACCGTGCAGTCTGAGGCTCGGTGGTACAACTTAAGACAAACAAGTCGTCGCAAGTTGTCCCATCTCGCGGGAACCCCCATGGCAAGGAAGGACTCACACGCTTCGAGGGCGTGCTTCTGGGAGCACAAGGCACACCAATTGCGAGAGTCTTTTGTCCGATCATGTCCAAAGAAAAGGCTGGAAGACCCAAAGGGATCACTTTTCGTATCCTGACGGCTGCTGCCAGACAAATGCATTGGCCTGGAGTCCTTCCGTTCACTTACATTAACTACCTGACCATATCTGCTGTGCGCAATCCTCGCACAATGCGAGACAAACTCGGTCGGTTCGTTAAAGGACGGTTCGCGCGCCGTACCAAAATTGTGGTCCACAGTTTCTGCCGACTTATACTGTAGATGCAAAGGTAGGACTCTCACGATGCGCCGTAGTGTTGTCACTGAGCTGAGATCAACCATATAGTTCATTTAACCCAGTGCAATAAAGGAGTTCTGCATTCGTATGGACAATTGTGACAAAGCTTCAACGCTGTTGCCCACACAATTGCCGTTGGGCAACAACCCATCTATAATTGATCTAGCAACAAAATATGGCTGCCCGTAAAGTACGTTTAGCAGCTGCCGTGCTTTGCGATAGCCAGCGCTGGGTTCTAACATGACGCATTTATCTATCGACTACCTAGCTCGACCTTTATAGTAATCCATCAGGTAAGGAAGCCTCTGACAATCATCCGATGCTTTAGATTCAACGTAGCTCTCGAACTGTCGCAGAAATTTCCAATACGTCATGGAGTTGCCATCAAAGAAACCAAGTCCCACTTTTGGCAGTGCCAAGCTTGCAGACAGTGGAGCTAGTGCGGAGCCTGATTCTGCAACAGTAGCAGTTGGTACTTGCTCTGCAGTACGGACAGTCATCGGATTCAAACGTGTCCTACAATCATCAAGAAAACTATATATATGGGCGTCTCGCTCACTTCTATCATCTCTGTTTTCTGCTTCCACATGCTCATTATAGATATTTTCGTCCTCATCGGATAGCATAGCGTTTAACCTAGCATCCTCTACTTCTGACTTAGCTCGCAATAAAACCATCTGCAGTTTAACTTCTTCCTTAAGCTTTCTTTCAAATCAGCTCGTAACAACGCATATCTAGCTTGAACACTCCTACGACTGTTACAGCTAACATGGGAACCAGAGCATGAGACAGAATCACTGTCACCTTTGACTTGCTCAAATGACTTCAATTGGCCTTCCAGTGTGTGTCGTTTCTTGCAATTGTCAGAAATCATCAAGGGGGAAGCAGACCGAAGAGCAATGCTGAGTGCTGTGCGATCTTCCAGGAAAACGTTGAGCAACGCGTAGCAATTAACCAACGATCCTAAATGGTCAAAACTAGATTGGTTCACAGTGCCACGGTACTATTGAACAAATGATCAAGTTTACTAATGAGACAACCTCAACAGTTTCGATCGACGGGTCGTTTCCGGGAGATAATTACAATTTGATGCCAAAAATGCTAAGGATGAACTATAAGCACAAAATATGACATTCAAAAACAACAGAGTTCTTTCGAGCAGTCAACAGGTTCAAAAACAACATGGACGAGTCGAGCTCTAAAAAGTGATGCACGCACCACTCAAGCAAAGTACAAAAGGCGACAAGTGGCTATTCGCACAACCGTCAATTGACGCGATAAAACAAAAACATCTAGGTCAAGGCTAATTAACGGCCAGAAACAGGGGCGGTAGAATATACAGCGATAATCGTTTTTGGGGAATTGGGTTGGATCGGATTTTCACATGGCTGTGGCTTCGAAATTCGATACATTAAAAGCACAGCAACTGCAAGCACAGGTGACCTACAGACAAGAATGAACCGACGAAATGCAATGGGGTCGGTCTGATGTGTGTCTAAATAGCCGGCCTCCTGGCAGACGGATTAGTCTGCACCCGTTTCACGGCAGCCCATAGGATTGCCGTATTTGCAGGGGTGTGGAGGGTGCGAGTGACAGACCACGGTGGGTGTGCAAGCAGATGAGTGATGTTCAATGACAGAGGGAGGCAGGCAGAAAAAATTAGTACTTTTGGACGCGGGTTGTAAGACTGACAATGACAGGCGTCTGGTTAGACGGGGTCACATAGGAGAGTGCGACAGGGTCAATCGAAGGGAATGCTGACTCCGAGAAATATCTTACAACAACTCTACACTACTCTTCGTTGAATGCAATCTTATTTGTGGGGCACATGTAAGAGGACACTTGGATCGCTTTGGAGAATTGAATGAGCAATAACGGCCAAATTTTGGCTTCACCCGCAGCCAGTAGCAGTGGAGACGAAATCGGAAGAGGGAAGGTAATCGACAGCGACAACGAAAAGAGGCGGACTAAGGATAGAACCTTGATGCACATCGCAGAGACCATTATTTCACCTAGAATAACCACCTTTGACACATACGCGTTAATGTTGGCCGATAAGACATGAATCCAGCCACTTAGGGAGGCTACCTTGCACTTCATTTTGATGGAGCTCGGTTATCAAAATCCAGTAGTCCACCCGATCAAAGTTTTGGCGACATCAAGACAAGTGAGGTCATTGCCAATACCCTGCTCCGCTGATTCTGCTCACTTGTCAGTGACCGTCAGCAGATTCGTTGTGGAAGAGCAACCACTTCTAAAGCCAGACTGCGCGCCAGTCAATAAGCTGCGAGAAGACAAGTACTCGTGGAGACAGTCGTGGCTCGTCGCCTGCAATACGTTTAACAAGCAAGGGGGCACAGCTTTCGGAAGATAATTACCAGGATTGTCGAGCCCACTACCTTCAGCAGCAGGTGAAACCTCAGCATTCTTCCAACTTGCAGGTACCAAGCCGTCTGGAATGGAGAGCGTAAGTAACAGTCTTTACCTTTTTATATACTGGTACCTCTTTTAAGCTTAAGAGTGAATATATTTTCTGTAATAGCCTTTCGTTTTCAGGCAGTCAAAAGTTTCTCTCTATTTCCGGGCTGTGGGTATAGTGAATTACTGGTCTAGTTGACTCAATGGGCTCAATGGGTGACAGACGGAAGTAGAAAGCCACGGCTTCTGATGGTTCCGTTTCTCCAGGCGAGGAATCTCTTTACCAGAGGGATAGTTACACGTCGCAACTTTTCTCGGTTGTATCAAGGGCTACAACGGGGAATAAATAGATAAACAAACAAGCTAATAAATGCACGCTTACTGTTGTTAAACACGCAATTCTATAGCTAGATGAACATACATAACCAGGTGTGAACCATTCAAAAGACGAACATAAGTACGTGGCTGTGTACGGAATAGTGTGCTGGGATTTGGACTAAGTGTTGGAGTAGCGATCCAGACGAAATTTGAACGCAACGACTGTCGTGGCGTTCACGATATGTTCTGGCAGGGAGTTCCAGACATTGCAGACCCGAACCGAGAAGAAACTGTGCCTTAGCTCAAATCTGCTGTACTGGCATTTTATTTTTAATGAATGCCCTCTGAGTGAGTTAGTATTCGCACAAGTGATCAGGGACCTGCATGGATGGTTAGGGGTCTTCATAATCATGAACGCTAAAATTAAGTCACCTCTCTGTCTGGGATATTCTAGAGAGAAGAGATTTAGCTCGCGAAGCCGCTCAGTGTAGGGCTTCGCACCCAACCCACGGACTGCTTTTGTCGCACGCCTCTGGACAGTTTCTAGAATTAGTTTGTCCTTTTGTAATTGAGGAGGCCAAACAAGGGTTCCCTGCTCGAGGTGAGGACGAACAAAGCTGTTGTACAGGTGGTTGAAACATGATCGTTCAAATTTTCCAAACGAACGTTTCAGAAGCGCTAGTACGCTATTGGCTTTCTTGGCGTCGGTCTCAGTATTGGGAGAACTCAAAAGGTTGCGTGTGGCAACAGTGCAAAGGTCTTTTTCTCTGTCCATGACTTGGAGCAGTGCTTCGCTGGTCCGAATCCAGCCGAAGTCCAGATTTCTCGCAAATGGATCTCTTCTAATTTATCAAATGTCGGTAGTGGCGGATGACTGAATTGATTGCCAGTAACTCTTTACCGAACGTGCTGTAGCGGGATTGTGTGGGTTACAAGCGTTTGGAAAACAGAGCTAAAGTTTGTCATTGCTTATCAACGAGCCGCTGTAACACAGCACCAACAGCCGCACAACAGATGCTTTGGTTACAATTGACAGTCGCGCGTTTGGATCGAAATGATCAAGGAGGGCTAAGACTTTGAGTTCAGTGGACGAAGTGCGTACCTGTGAAGTGGAATATGCGTTCACCTCCCCGGAGGAGACCAGTCACCGACCGCATTACATGCGCACAACGAGGTATGAGACATCGGCAGTAGTTGGCCAGATCACCAAAACGATGAAGTTGCTTAAAAGCAATTTAATAGTAATAATGTATATTTCTCAACGCATTTGTGAGAAATACGCTCGGATGTGCGCGATCATGACAGATAATTACATGCAGTACAGAGCAACATATGGATATATAACCAGACAAACATGAAAGCTGGTAATGAAAGAAGACGTAGTCAAAGGGAAAACAATCACAGTTTACAACGTTCGATTTACATATGAGGAAAGAAGATAGCTCGTTTGTTTCACAGATTCGGTCCAAAAAATGAGATGTTATACTAATTTACCTTTTACAAGGTTAATTAGGGACGACTTTTCAAATATTTCAAGGTAACGCCTGGAAAAACGTGCAAGTGCATATTCGAAGGATTTTGCCGTTAATTGACGTTACTTCAATCGAAAAGTTGTTGAGATAATTCAATTTGGGCGAGGGACGACGGGATATTCTAAAATCTGATGAAGATTTGAGCAGACTCCAGCGCAGGACCTCGATGATTGCTCGAAAACGTCAAAAAGTTGACAATTTCTCTAATCGCTCGACCAATATGGAATTTTGAGCGCCCATTCATCGCGAAAACTTTTACTGCATTACGGATGCTCGTGAGAATAAAAAAGAACGCAATGTCATGTGGTAAAAGGGAAAATGTGAATTAATCACATGCCATATGAAGATTAATGTAAATGTTATATTTCTTGATAAAAACTGCGCGATATCAATATATTTGTGTTTTTCCAATAAAGTATATAATACTCGGAAATAATTGTTATGGCAATCTGCGATAATTGGGTAACCAGCAGCTACTTCTAGACTGATAATCAAAATTTCATCCAAAGTTTTGACGTCAGTTTGTTTCATAGGGTCAATATTTAAGCTAGAATCTATATTTCATAACCTACAGCAGTTAATACTGCCCTGCTGGCACAATTAAGGGTAATTTAGGGTAAATCCCTAATCCGGTCTAATGGATCAATTCGGAGACCATTTAGGGATTTGTTATGTATTTGGGACGCATTCTCAAAGTTTTCCCTAACGAAAGTAACGCACTAATTATCTGATTGGTCCATTTCCGACAACCTAACATTTCCCTAAATTAACCCGAAACGACTGAAATGTTCCCTAAATAAACCCTAAACAACCGATTTTTTTTCCAAATTAACCCAAAACGGCCGAAAATTTCCCTAAATAAACCCTAAACGGCCAAATTTGTCCCCAAATTAACCCTAAACAATCGATTTTTTTCCATCAGTTAACCCGAAACGACGAAACTTTCCCTAAGTAAACCGTAAACTGCGTAGTTAGCCCCCAAGCTAACCTGATACGACATAACGCACTGGGAACAACGTACACATTTGATCTTTTGAGTGCTATCCAAAAGTCGTCAACTGTTCTCACACTAGCATGTATCAGCTGATACACTGAGCAAAAAGAAAACCCATCGGACATGAATTAAGAAAGTATGTTGCAGTTAATGAAGTATACAAACTGGTTTTTCTCACATACGCCTCACACATCTGTGTGTGATTCCGTCCCCTGTGGAGTTAAAGAACAATGAACAGGTGAAAATATGACAGACCCACAGGTGACACGCACTGTCACAAGGTATGAATCATAAATATCCAAATCACCTCACTCTTAATACTTTCAAACTAACTCTCATGCTGCATTATAACACAATCAATTAAGGGTTATGGATTGCACAACTGAACACCGTGGAAAATCAACTGCAGGTGGAAACTCAAGACTGTTTTCATTGTGTGCTTAGTTCCATCGTTGTCTTCTGTTTTCTCAATCGATACCTTCCACTGCGGTCACGGGCGTTGTAAAACCAACACTTCATCCACTTATTTACTTCATCACGCCCTGTCTCCGGACTCACCTCAAGAGATAGAATAGTTTCTTTGTTTAAAATACATGGAGTAACTGTAACATTTTACTAACCTTCTATTACACGTCGTAGAATGGAGTCTTTGAAGGCAATTTTCTTTCGTCCTCCGGCATAAGTCATCTCTATGGCCAGCTGAGGTCCGATAGTCTCCCTCATGCAACGGCGAAGCAGTAGCCTTGCAGACGGAGCAATCATTGTTTTCAGGTGGTCCATCTGACAGTGTATACATTATTACTGGGCACACTCACCACAACTCTTCGGAACTGTTGTCTTCCGAGACTTGCTTCCAGTTCCCGAAAACTGGTTGCACTACTCACGGGCAGATCACATGCGCGGATGTTACAAGCAGTCTCACCGCAAACGTCCGATTCGGGGAAAAGACGGCGTTGTTGGAGACGTTCCTTCAAAATAGCAACGTCTTTAACCAATTCCGCTTGATTTGCGGCAAATTCCACCTGCTTCGCAGTACATTCAGCCTACTTTTTGGTCAAGTCCCGGAGCATTTGTATCACCGTAGACAACTTACAGGAAAGAGCTGAGTCGTTCTGCGATAAAGACGCTGCCACGGGTGCCACCGATGAACTGATGAACGGCCTCAATGAGGTCGACGGTGGCGTTGTGATAAAAGGACGGATGATCGGGAGAAAGAACTGTCGAACAGTAGGCGGGAGGTTGACGGGGGCAGCTGAACGAGGCTGGATGAGGGTAAATACTGGATCGGGCATTCCAGCAAGGGAGGCAGGACAGTGGGATGCGGGAGTAGCTGGGGTGGCGGCCTGAAGGCTCAACTGGGTGGAACTGCTGCTTGCCCGAAGAACCACGTTTGACCGCAACAAAAGTTGGATAAAGTACGGCTGTGGGGTTAGTAGCACACACGGGTGAACAGCTGTCCGAGTCCTCGGATGAGGTCTGAGACAGAAACTTCGTTGGGGGTTTGCTAATAAGCAGTAGTAATTAGAGAAATCAGTCATACCCGCATCTCTGACTGCGTTCGCCCATACGCATAGTTGCATCGGATGATTCTACATCCGATGTTAGCTCCGCCTTTTTAGCGTAACGATGAGCTTGTAGATAGTCGTCTAAAAACACAAGACACAATCAAAGAATGTTTACCTGTTGTGCTGATTACTCTAACAGAAATCTTCGCTGAGTCAGGCGGGGAAACCCAGTGATCTCTTACAGCCGTGGTGAACTGCAAGGAAGGGTAATTCAGCCATGATGTTGTACCACCGTGTATCCACGTGGAACTCAGTACCGCACAACAGGGTTCACCATCCTCCGTGAACGTCACAACACTGTACATCTGCGGTTGAAGTTAATTAATTGCTAGCGGTGGCATAAAAACTGATGAATGGAAACGAGTAAAAGGCTGTACGTCTGAAAAGAAACTTCACTTATCTTCACATTACGTGTTACTTACAAGAATGCAAAATGGGTAAAAAAAAATGTGGGGAGAAGGGAAAGAGCAAGCCTTTGGCGTCAATACCAGAAGCATTTACTATGAAAACCTTAGCTGATAAGTCATCGAAAATATACATGTGCAAATGATGGAAGGAAAAACTATGAGTCAAGAGAAGTTGTAACTTGGTAAAGGGGCGATCATGCAAAGTGCAAGCTTCAGAATTAGGGTTACGCACATTGACAACTACGCAAGGAACATCATTCATGAGAGCAATGTTGTTCCGATGAGTATCTGAAAGCAAAATGGGACCCTTAATGAAAACTGAGCATCCAGGTACAGGGAGACAAGTGATAGGTGCACCAACGTCAGAACGAAATACTTTAACGGGAAAGCAAGCGAAAGATCTTTCCGATAAACGCCTATACAATTGCCCTACCGGTCGAGTTGGCCCACTGAACATCATTTTCAGCTTGTACATGAAAGACAGACGGAAAAGCAGAGAAGTTGTCAAGTGAGCCATGCGTGGCCACATCATCCGCAAGGTGATCCAGCGAATGCACATTGTAAACCATTTCTGCTTGATCATAAAAGTTGGGATACATGAACAAAAATACGTTGAGTAACTGCCTTGCAAACTCATGATGAGTAACGCTAAAAGTGGGGTGACACAAAACTTATATAGCCACTGACAAATCCGGAAAGTTGCTATACTTATCATCGTCCAAAATATTCCTCAAGGCCGCCGGTCCGATATACAGTAGAAACTGTCCGTACTCAGTAGTCTATGGTTCTTAAAATCTGTCAGTCCTCGGCATTTGTGAGGGAATTCACAAGACAGGCTATCCCGGCATTCCAATATCCGTTCGTTTATGCGTTGTAAGGCTTGTGATCCTATACGAACGTTTCTGGAAACTGGTCCTGATGTCCAGTTGATAATCAAACGACGGACGACACCCAGAGATACCGAATGCATATAGTCAATAGGGAAATCGGAGATCATATTGACGGGTAGCGACATAAACGGTGACAGGGACTTAGGGCGTGCGACGCGAAACGATGCGTCTGTTCGAAGGGAACCAGCTTGCGGCGTGAACGTGACTTTCCGTTCGCAATATACA
>JTDE01010409.1:0-10270 GCA_014338405.1 Paragonimus skrjabini miyazakii | reverse complement strand
TCGGGGAGTAATGTCACTGTCGGCAGGACGATAATTTCTGATACTTCCCAGTCGTTTATGCCGCGGAAGGGGGTTGACTCGAGGGACCTCACTTCGAGTCGCTGACTCAAAAGTCTGACCTGCGAGACAACAGGATATAGGGTTTTCTTGGGGGACCCCACCCGGAGCCAATGACTCAAGAGTCTGACTCACTTGGCAGTGAGGGGCTTGCCTAGCCCGAGGGCGCAGTGAATAAGGCAATGATGTCTCATTCTGAACACTGCTGCGCGCAGTGGATGTACTCGAAGCTACATCACCGGACGCTCCAATATGTGTTTTGTGAACATGCTTCACACGAGGACTGCGCGTTTTTTGTTCTGTATCTATCCTTACTGAGCAGCCCTGATGTATGTTCAGGCTTATTCTTGAGTTTTTGTAAATTTTATTTGTGCGCTAGAACAGTTAACAGTGAAATAGAAGTGAGTATAATAATAATCAAATTGTTGGTGATGGACTATCGCAAAATCAGCTAGAAAACTGGGCTGTGCTAAAACTGAACCAGTTGTGAGTTAGTTGCAATTGCCAAATAAATTACTTATTTTCATTTTGCTGTGTACTCGTATTATAGTATTCCGTCGTTGCGTTTGCGGGGGCGCGGTATGCATGCATGTAAAATATGTTTGGGTCTGTTGATAAACTAAGTGCCGGATGACTGTGCCAAGGAAATTAAGACTGAATGTTGTAAGAACTCCAGCAACACATTTGACTTTTTGCAGTAGCAATGACCCACGCGCAATTTTCACTGTTTAAATAAACTTTTCATGACCTATGGGAGCATTACTGTGTTTGTGGTGGAGTATCTTTTATGACGGTGGACCCTAGTAATATTTATTCCCATATTCTTCTCTGTTCTCCCATTTGCATAACGCATAGTCCATTACTTACGTCTGCATAGTTTCACACCCCAGTTAACTAATGACAATATAAGTGTAAAGCAATTATTAGTAAGTTCAAGAGAATTATAATTTTACATGCACCCTACTGGTCAGTATTCGTTATCCTTTTCAACTTCGAATTCATGGGTTTGCTACCGAGAATGACCGTTTAATTGACAACGCTTAGCTTTGGCATAAAGCGCTTCATGGCTTTGTATTGAGTCGTCTTTGTCTGGCAATGGTTCTACCTTTTTGGGGTTCCACAACTAAGGTTTAGCGAACCACTTATTGAATTGGCGTCTGAAGCACACAGTCATCACCACAATCGACGACGAGATATCACGTTAAACACAGTTGTTTTTCTTACTGTCCCCGAATGTCGATTGTCCTAACGTCTCATTACTTATAGTGATTCCATTGTACACGGGTAACTGTGTACAGGTTACTACTCCCAGGGGTTCCCTCTGTGACCGCGCAAGCCCTTAACGGCCCTAAACCGTTATCGAACATTTTTATCAGATAAAACTTGTTTCGTAATGTTTGGCTGATAACGACAATACGTTTAAGATATTTTCGTTGTCTGTGAATGAGCAAGATTAACACGATTTTATTGGCCTAATTGTAACCAGTACGTTGGACATAGATGAGATTTGGCCTCACAGGCAAGGTCGCTTCCCAATACTTTCATCGTAAAGTGGTTAGTGATGAAAGACAGTTGTTGTAGTTTCCTTTAATTCAACTGGTGATTGAACATGGGTATGAAAGGGTCTGATAAACACTTACTCTTCGTTATGTTTGTTTGTGCAATGCATGACTAAGTTTGAAATGCTTCTAAGGTAGTAGTTGCTCTGTAAACGGATTTTGATGCCTCGCAACAGTTGAGAGATAATCAATATTAATCTCTGACAGAAGTGTCAAGATTTAAACGGTTGACACAAAGTGAGGATTTGGTATCTACAACTACAGCCAAAGTGCGAATCCGTCTGCTCGATAATGTACATCATGGAAAGTAAAGTTTATATCGAATCAGTCATCGCAATTTTTACACAATGCAAGTTAGACTTATTTCTTGGCAACTGTTACGAACACTACGTGAGGTATTTAAAAAATGGTGGCAAGAGTATCGATTCGCCGGCTCTTTCGCAATATATTCCTGCGGTCATATTTCTTTTATAGAATGCGTTGACTGCCAAATGTGCACAATACAGCCGTCACAGGAAGGGACTAAGAGGCATTTCTCTTTACCGAGACCCTTGTACGACTTAAAGAGGCGAGAAACTTTGCGGTGTTTTCCTTCAGAGGGTGGGTTACTCGTATTCACCTAGATGGCACGAACGAGGATGTCCACTTCATTTACTTGCGTCGATAAACATTGAGATCGCCGTTGAAGTTGTGTTTGGTGTTCCGTACGTTTAAGTAATCTGCATATTTGACCACAGTTTTTTCATTATTTTGGAGGTTTCGGTGCCGATGGATCTCTTGAACTGAAAAGGCTTCCGATAGACCCCACTGCCCGTTAAACATCAGTGGGAACCACTGGTGTGTTATTGTCTATGACGATGGTGATGTTGACTGCTTCCATATCGAAAGTGTGGTAGGTCTGTAGGGCTTCCTCGTCACTCCAAAATTTTTGGCGTTGACAGACACCATCGTTCTCATTAACATCGGCGTCGCCAGTAATATATGAAAGCGTCGAGAGATTCCACATGATGCTAACTTGTTCATTGTGACTTTCGTATGCTGTGTTGTGCCATAGGTTAGCGACCGATGATCTTTGATATTCCCGTATTCAGCTGACGTTAATTTGACTGTGGTGGGTCTTAGTATTTGATCGTAAATGTGTTCCATGCCCCTCACATACGTTAATGTGGATGTTCACTGAAGGGTATAGTGGAGTTTGTATTGATTATTAAACTCAATTGATAAGGGCAATTAACTACGTTTGGATTTCTGTTGCACACTACTTTCTTACTAGAGTCGGTTGATTATGTCTGGTCTGCACTTGGTCTAACATGTTCATCACCATCATCATGGACAGCACTACATCAGTGGTTTTCACTGATGTCTAACAACCAAGAAAGCCCTGGCCAGAAAGAAAAAAAGCAAAGGGCGGGACCTTACTACTAAAAATAGCTGCATCTGTGTTCAAACATTCAACGTCTAGGTGCTCACACCTCGTAAACAAAAAACCGAGGTATAAGTGGAAGTGAGGCGTCATCGACAAGACAGCTTCCTTACGGCTTTCACTCCCTGGCGTCATTAAGTGCACTCACTTCACAGGCAATTCGATCAAACGACGACAACATTCGCGCCATTGAGCCTGGTTAGGTGGCATCTCACCTAACGTCTTCAGCCACCGACTCTGCGAGCGGCGAGGTCTCCAGTCTGGAATGCCAACCCGACCTACAACAGGTAATCTCTGGGTGAACGTCTTCATTCCTGTACGCCAGGTTACCATGTGTCCACACAGCACCTTGTTCCAGTCGGCCGCAGCGTCCGCAAAGGGTGTTTGGTTTAGCAGACAACTAGTTGACATCCTTAGTTCATGGCTTGGCCATCTTAGTCTGCGTAGACGTGAGGATTGAACGCAAAAACTCGATTGGCAATCACCATCATATACTCCCTAATCTCTTGGTTGCTTATTCGTCGATGCTACCTCGGTCGAACGCAGACGTCGATGGTCAAACGAAGAAAGACAGTCCACGTCTTCTGCTGTGAGGGGCTACGTTTCGCAGCTGCAAAGTAATACAGCTCTCCTTGACACTTTATGTACGCGACCCTTAAGCTTCAGAATGATATTTGTCTGTCTCCGGATGTGTCCCAGATTAGTGAATATCGCTCTAGTCTTATAGACACGCGCTTTTATCTTATTCCAGGTACATCAGTCGCCACTGATGCAGCTTTCCGAGTACACAAACAAATCTGTAATTGGAGCAGTCTTGCGGAATCTATTTGCACTTTGAGGGTGCAAATCACATTTTATGATATTTAACAGAGTGCGAAATAGTGTCTAGCCTTGTCTGTGCCGCTTGAACATTGTTCAGCAACTGCAACCAAGATCAGTCAGCCTTTCACCAGACAAGAATTCCTCGCCGACACCATGTGAGTGCCTAAGACAGTGCTGCATTATTTTGTCTGTGAGAAAATTAACCAGAACTGATGAAAGTGGACAGCCTTAACGTACGCCGCTCCTGGTGCAGAAACTGTCAGATAGTTCACTTTATACCATAACCTGAGCTAAAATGTGGAAAAAAAGCACCGACAGTGTGTTACTATACTTAGTTAGTACACCTTTACGTTTAAATGACTCCGAAAGTGTAGATCGGTCCACCGAATTGCTAGACGAATGTGCACCTGACCGCTTCACAGTTTGACGAAGAGCAAACATTTAGTCAATACATTATCGCTCATGCTGAAACCCTGCCCGTTTTTCCCCGATGTTTGTCTCGCAAGCTGCCGTGAGCCGACGAAATGTAATGGATTTTGCAATCCTGGTGATGACTGGGGTCAGACTATTCCCTATAGTTTTTGCAAGAGCCCCTGGCACTATTTTCGAATTGTCACTTGACCCCTTCTCAGAGTGATGGTCTCCATGGTCCACACATGGTGAAACAACTGAGTCAAATCCTCTACTAACGCCTCCCCACCTTCTTTGAAAAGTACTGAAACGAAGTCATCTGGACCAATAGTCTTACTACGTTTGAGATCCGAAATGCAATTATGGATCTCAGTTTTAATGGATGTTCCTAACTCTACCGACCAGGGTACTGCACTACAAATTTATGGCGGTAACACAGTAGAAGCAGCAGGCCAGCTATGTTGACTCTCAAAGTGTTCTGCTTAGCACTCTAACCTTCTGAACTTATTGTGGATGAGTGTTTCATCTGCTTCGAGGATAGCTTCACTGACAAACGGTCGCCTTGAACTAGTGGCTTGCACAAGCTTAAAGAGTCGGACAATGTTCCCTGAAGCAGAAACAGATTCCATTTCCTAAATGTTCTCCGCTAGTCAAGCCTAACGATCGGCAATCAGGTTACGTTACAGCTTCCTACGGATATCTCTCCTGAACGTGTTGTGTGGACTACCAGGAGGAATGATGCATCCGGTAACTAATAAATCCACAGGTTTCTGTGAGATCTAATGTTTATTGAGCCCACGAACCGCCGTGCCGCATGCTACAATACCTGCTTTATGAACGGCCTGTGAGATTTGAGTCCAGCAGCTACTGGGATCTTCGGGTGAGAATTGCTAATCCTGCTTTCTGGATTAGTTTGGTACTTATGCCATGCCGACAATATAGCCATTTTCTCAACAACCAACCGTTGCGCCAGATGGGGTCGTTGTCCAGCAAAAGTAGGAACGAAACGACAGCGTACCAACACGTGACTTGAATCCACGTATGTGGTGCATTGATAATGGCAGTCCTGAATGGAGCCCCACCACCTGTAACTAACACCGATGTGGTCTGTTTGAGACCAGGCCTGATTCCGGAGTGTTGGGCGTCAGGTATAGTAATGACGCACGCGCATATAGTCCGAAACTAGTGCCGGTTAAATATAGCCTGTGCTCGGCGCGCAGTTGCAACGGCCGCCCGCCATTATGCGTGCGTTGTGATGCTGTCTCAAACCTGCCACATAGGTGAGGCTGGACCTTACCAAGGCGCCCGACCTTGGTGTTCGTATCTTCGGTCACAATGACTGTATAAGAACCACGTATCGACCGAAGAAGGGCTGTTAAATCCGAACAAAATACGTCTTTGACATCGACGTCACTGTAGTCAGTTGGAGCGTGAACATATATAGTGAACAGATTTGTGAAGATTTTGTGTTCAGATCTGGCCCTAGTTGAACCTGACAAGCGGACGGCACAAAGTCTGTTGTCAACAGGAATCCAACCTTCCAATGCGGCTGCGGCCGTGAAGTCATCCGAAGTGTATAACTAGTATCGAGTAGACAATGGAGTTGCTCTTATTTCCATATGTTGACTACTCTCCTGGACTCTAGTTACTGAAATGTAACAGAGATCAACGTTCAACGAGTCTAACGTACGTGCGAGAGCGGTTTGTTGGCTTATCTGTTTTAGAGTGGGAACGTTGAAATAACCTATATTAATTCGAATTATAGATCTAAACAAGGGGTGAGGGAGGCCGGAAGCTGGATGGTAAAAGATGAAACTTATCGGTACATTACTACTATGATTAGCTAAATCTGTTGTGGAACTTGCAAATTAATTACTAGAAATGGTGGTCGAAAGGGCCTAAGACCTAGATTTCATGGGACGGTGGGGGTTGGGTTTCATTTCAGTCCTTACATCACCATATAATCCGGTTTCGTCAGACGTCTCACCAGACATCTTGTATAGAATATGTATATTCCTGTTGTATATGAGACCCAGTTATGAAAAATCAAGGTTCTGGCTGGATTAGAACCAGCGACATAAACAGCCTAACCAAACCCGGCAAGCGCTTTACCAGCTGAGTTCCGAGGCTACTCTGAGAACTCGGAAGTTTCATATTTGGACCCTGTTACCCACCCACCAGCTTAGTAGGTCAGTTGGTGGAGCACTTGCCGCGTTTGGGCGTACAGTTTCTGTCGTTGGTCCGAATCCAGCTGAAACCTTGATTTTTCACAACCGGGTCTTATCCAGATCGCCAACTCTGTCAAACTAATCACTAGTAGTATATTGGTGTGCCAAAGTTCGATCTTCAGATAAACTTCAGGTCGACGCATTATTTGTGGTGGTTTGTCGCTGGTCCTTGCAGCTTCACGTGGTGTGTGACGAGGTTATCCAGCCTCCGTTTTCTTATTTAATTTTGTATTTGCTAAAATATGAAGGCGACTAAACGTCGGATTATGTAAACGCTCCTGGGTGCCAGATATCAAAATGTAGAAATGTAATCGATATTACCATAATCCGTAATGTTTCATGGCAGTATAAATTCTCCCGGTACAATTAAATATATCAATTTGTCGATTTGGTGCGGTTTTGAATCTGGGAGGTCTAAATGTTTTAAGACTAGACGTTTCGTGCCTGCACTCACCGTTGATAACGAGCCATTAGAACCAATCAAGAATTTTACCTTCTCTTAAGTTATGTTAGAGTTGACGGAATGTCTGACGGGATCATTAATCGTGTAGTCTGATCCCGGATGGTATTTATTAAGTTATATCATCTGGGCCGTCGGTACTGTCTCAGTTCATTTAAAGCACAACTGCGGCCGGGTTTCCAGCTCAACCCTTACGAGAGGTGGTCACAGAGTGTTTGTCCTAGACCATTTTCTTAGGATTCATTAATCATTTACGTTCGGAACACTGCATCGGCATGCTGCCCGCCCACCTGTCTTCCATTCGAGCAGAATGGCGGTCACTAGGCACAAAAGTCTCCTTATAAACGTTGCTGGCCTGGACCTACTTTACACATGTTAAGTTGCCACTTGTCATCGTGTGCTGTGTTCGCGTATGTTGTGTTTGGCTGTAAGCGACAGTCAGATAGCCAGTTAGTGACCTAAGTTCAAATCATACGAGTATTGTCGCTTTGTGATGCATTTCTGAGTTTCATCTTTGTAGTCTGTTGATTGGGAGCGATGCAATATATAGTGGGGTGTTGCAGTATTATGGTGCAATGTTCTTGTTATTCCTCATTAGTTTCATCCTATCATTTCTATCGCTCTTAATGTCTCTTTCCTTTTCTTTGTGTTTTTAACAATAATGTTGTGTGCACGGTTGTAGTTGGTACTGACCTGGGAAAAACCATTTTCTGGATGCTGCTGTACTGAAAGCACTACTATCCGAAAGGAAGTTACCTAGGGCAAAACATCTGCCTGGCTTACTTTTATTTATCTGTGGATGGTTAGCACGGTATCAGGTAATTTTATTTTTTAGAGAGGTTCAAGAAGTGTTTGATAAAATTCTTTGGCTACGTTGTATCTGCAGTAACTTAAGCTGTTGATGGAAGTGATACGAGACACAATATACAACACAATATGCAACTTTCACACGGATAGTACAACATGGACTGTTGGCTTGGATTCACTCACCAAACAGGGATTTGGCTCTTATTGCTTACTACTACCCATATTTTATTTGGCCTAACAGCGAAGATCACGGGATCACTGAACAACCGTGTTGTAATCGCATCAGCGACACAGCAGACCGATAAGACAGGCGGCTAATAACGTCGATATTCTGTGTTTAAGTCGCAGAGAGATAACAGCTGTCAACGGAATGGACTGTGGTGTATGGGCAAGTGCAGCAGACGACTTAGGTGTTCGAATGTTATGTACAGCAGGGGTTACATTGGCACATGGTTTTAAGCGAAGGATTGCTTGATGGCTACGAGAATTGGGAAGATAGTCTTTCACTGTGGACAGCAAAACTGTAAAGAAATGTATGGGGTAATGAACGGTCGTACGAAAGTTGTTTGCTTAGCATGAATTACAATTGGGATTGTGGTTGGTTCCTTTCGAGTGGGGAGAAAGTTGGTTCACTGATACCAGATAGAGTAGAACCTTTGACAACCATGACTTAAATTTACTGGCTGAAGTTAGACAGAAAATTGTGCAGATCAGGGAAAGGATTTTCCGTATCTTCCGGGCTCACGGAACGGAGTGTACTTTAATAACCCGTCTGTATCTTTAGCTCCGTAATTTAATCCATCTTTCACACTGCGCATTTTTCTGAACTTGTTTAGGGAAAGTTTCTAATGTTGGACTGTTACCGTTTCCGCGCCGCACGATATCTTACGCGCACTCATTATGAGCGTTGGGCCACTGACCTACTGGTCAATCTGCTAGGTTTAGACACGATGATAGGAGTTTTTCTGCTAATCCGAACAAAAAAATACGCACTACTGTCCACTTCCAACAGAAACAAGACAGGATTCCAGTACTTCTTCAGAGTTTCCGACGGCTTAATGATATCCACCTCCTCACACAACAGTGTAAATCTTCAAGTTTTGAATTTTGACACACTTGAGCACTTGATGCCATGCAGCCTGTAAAACCACGTATGAAGTGGACATTGTCAGAGTGTCTAGACCTATTTAGAAATGGTTAATTTGGCCGTGGTTCACTTACTGATCTCGAGTTTTAGATCTGGAATACTGCCTGCCGTAGTAATCATCAGAAGACGATCTCGATTGGGACATGAATTAGATAAGCGGTCTTGACGGGCCGGTCTTAAAAGTGCTGTACGACCGGGCCGATCTTACTATGGAATAAGTCTAGTCATGGAGGTGATGAATTTTTAGTGACGATAATTTTCAGACTCCATACCGGTAACTACACGAAGTTATCATCAAGTTATCATGAGGTTAATCAGTACAGAAAAGCCGAAAGGTAAAAGATTAATGTGAAGTAATGTTTGAAGTTCCTCTTTCCATTTCGGTGGGAAATATTTGAATTCTTTGTAGTGATTTAGACGTTTGAGGAAAAGAGCAACTTTGATTCAGGTTGCGCACTTGGGCGTATAGGGAGCTTGTTGTATGTTTTAAGCAGATGTTTAACCAGCGCGTTCTAAACTGCAAGCCCCTTATTTATGTTTCTTACGAGTCCGGTAAAATGTATTGATACTCGTGCCTGTATATGTTTGCACGCACGACTAAACGGTCGCTTGAACCTGAGCCTGTCACAACGAGACTGGACCTTGACGCAGTGTGACGGCTTGCGCATCTCGATGACCTATTGGGCTAAACTGGACGCTGTGGCCACCACACCGATAGAGTCACTCATGCCGGGCAGGCCAATAGGTAGAGGTCTGACGAACCAGTCTCCTGATCCTCCAGGTTGAGGGCTGGAATAAGGTTGGCATCTTCTTTCGGAAAACGTACCAGTTCTGGTACGCTGCCATCCACCCGCTGCCTTGCGGTGTAGGCTTTTGAGCCAAAGGCTTTGGTTGAGAACCCTAATCGTTCTCCTGTCTAGGTCTGGGCGCCCTGGCAGTATCTCAGCCCACACACAACCGTGAATAGTCACAACACCAGTAATTCCATACTGCATCGGTCGTCTCGCAGTATAAACCGGGTCGCCCTATCTGCTGCATACAGCAGGGTGGATAGGCAAAAACATGCTACTGCTGACCCCTCCCCCACTGTCCTATCAAATTTCGTTCTCAGGCCCCTCCCGACCTCCATTTCTGACAACTGCTCTACTGGTCACACAACAGATGTAGCTAACCGTGGTAACACTTAGCCGATAAGCTCCGTCTCTTGCTAGTTAGCTTCAGGCCTCCCTCGTCCCTTGCTTAGACCTAGAATGCGAATTAATGTAGGTAGCTTCAACGTTCACACTAGAAAACAGATAGGTTATCAGGCTGCTCTCGCACGAACGTTTGACTCATTGCATGTCGATGTCAGTTGTA